>VMDR010002853.1:66522-82296 GCA_007922815.1 Macrotus californicus
CCCTCCCAGCTGATAACCCTCCAAATAATCTCCGTATTTATGATTCCATTCCTGTTGTGGTTGTTTGCTTAGTTTGTTTCTTTAGATTCAGTTGTTGATAGTTGTGAATTTGTTGTCCTTTTAATATTCATAGTTTTTATCTTTTTCTTAAACAAGCCCTTGTAGCATTTTATGTAATAATGGCTTGGTAATGCTGAACTCCTTTAGCTTACCTTGTCTGGGAAGCACTTCATCTGCCCTTCCATTCTAAATGATAGCTTTGCTGGCTAGAATAATCTAGGTTGTAGGTCCTTACCTTTCATCACTTTGAATACTTCTTGTCAGTCTCTTCTAGCCTGCAAAGTTTCTTTTGAGAAATCAGCTGATAGTCTTATGGAAACTCCTTTCTTTGTAGGTAACTCTGCTTTTCTCTTGCTGCTTTTAAGATCTTCTCTTTATCTTTAACCTTTGGCATTTTAATTACGATGTGTCTTGATATGTTCCTCTTTGGGTCCAACTTGTTTGGGACTGTCTGCTCCCTGGACTTGCATGTCTATTTTCTTCACCAGATTAGGGAAGTTCTCTTTAATTTTTTCAAATAAGTTGTCAATTTCTTTCTCTTGATCTTCTCCTTCTGGTACCCCTATGATTCAGGTATTGGTATGTTTCAAGTGGTCCCAGAGGTTTCTAAGCCTCTCATTTTTTTGAATTCTTGTTTCTTCATTCTGTTCTGGTTGAGTATTTATTTCTTTCTTTTGTTCCAAATCATTTATTTGATTCTCAATTTCATCCTCTCCATGGTTGGTTCCCTGCAGATTTTTCTTTATTTCATTTAGTATAATCTTCATTTCTTCCCTTATGATTTTGCTATACTCAGCCATTTCTGTGAGCATCCTGATCACCAATGTTTTGATCTCTGCATCTGATAGGTTGGTTATCTCTGTTTCATTTAGTTCTTTCTCTGGGATTTTGTTCTGTTCTTTCATTTGGGCCATATTTCTTTGTCTCCTCAATTTGGCAGCCTCCCTGTGTTTGTTTCTGTGAATTATGTAGAGCTGCTTTGACTCCCTGTAAAAGGCACCCATCTGGATGAATGTGACTTCTTTCAGTCTTTGGTTGTCAGACTTCCATACAGCTCGATTTTTTGGTGGTTTTGATTGTTAATTTATTTTGAGAAATAGCTGTAATTCTCTCCGTGGTTGTGTGAGGAGGCAAAGCATGTCTACCTAGTCCTCCATCCTGACTGGAAGTTGACGGAATATTTCTTAAGAGGGATTTTAGTCACAAATTTGGGTTGGTTATGTCCTACCTAAAGTTGTAATGTGGAATATTTTAAAATTTATTTACATTTCTTTCAAAAGGAATAACTTGTTTTAATATTTCTTGATATGATATGTTTCCATTAGTAATTTTAAAGATTTTGTCATATATCATTGCAGTCCTTTATATTTGCTGTTTTTGAATGACATAGTTTCAAGGATCAATTCATTAGTATATAGTAGGGATACTGTGTACTGTATAATACTCTTCCCAAAGGCATCCAACAGTTTGGGTGTTCTTTTAGCTGTAGTAACACTTTTTTTTAGTAATTGTAGAGTCAGAGAAAATTATGCAATGACATCTGGTACTTACCGATTACTTTGGATCAATCACTGTATAAATATAATTTTTTCCTTAACCTTTTCAGTACGAGCGCCGGATGTGTCCGGCGCCCATCTGATTACCTGTGTGGATGAGCGCCGGATATATCCGGCGCCCATACAATGGCTCACCTCGTACAGCGGGAGTGTTGTGGCGGAAAGAGCACTCGTACCAAAAGGGTTAAATCTATTAACTGGTGCTTATACACTTAAAAGTGCTAACATCTGTTTTGCACAACCTTAAGATATTTAACTGGACTGTTTGTCTAGTCTTGTGCCATCTGCAAACTCTCCACTCTACATCTCTTTCTGAGCACTGGGGATAATTGGACTAACTGCTGAAGTATCCCACTGCTTACACTTCTCCAATCAGAAGGACCCATTTGTTTCCTATCTTTAAACCAGTACTATAGCCAAATAACCTTATATTCTTTTGCTCAGCAAACTGAGAACTAAAGAAATGCAGCAGTATTCTGAAAATATAACTATTCCATCAATAATAGAGCAAGAAAACTGTGACAAAGATGGACTGACTCAATTATTTCAGTTCACAATATGGTCCACAGACCCTACTGGTGGGTCTTGAAACCCTTCCAGGGACCTCCAAGGTCAAAACTATTTTCACGATGATATTAAGATGTTATTTACCCTTTGCACTGTGTTGACATTTGTACTTATGTTGCAAGAAAGCTGTGGCTCAAACTGCCAGTGCACAGACAGCTGGTACACAAGTCAGAGCAGTGGCACCGAGCCACTAGAGTACTCATAATGTCTTTCACTGCCACACACAGTAAAAAATGCCAGTATCGCCTAAGAATGCCCTTGATGAGGTAGTAAGAAATACTGTTTTTACTACACCTTGACTATTGCTTAATATTCTGTGATTAAGTGGAAAGTATGCATTAAGCACTTACATGAATGAGTTGTGAGTTAAACTAGACGCTTTTTTCATGGAACACCATTTTACTTGGAAAAAATGTTTGACCAATTATGGTTATTCAGATTTCAGTATTTGATAAACATTTTCTAGAAAACAAATGAGTGTGCCACATCAAGGGGGAAAATAACAGTATTTGTTGTCAATGATAACATTCCATCTTTCAAGAAAAATTAGTATATCGGAAAACATTATCTACCACTGTGAGCAGGACAACTTCCCTTCATCTTCTGATGAGACTGGTGGTGATGTTAACAAGTGTGATTTTTTTTTTTTTTTTTGGTGGGATATTGTACCATGAAAAATGCCAGCATTTGGAAGATTCCTATAACTCGGTGAACTTTCCAAATCTCCAATATCTGGTGTTACAAATCAAGCATTGGTCAAGGATCCCTTCCAAGTACTAAATAGACCAATGGATTTTTTTGTAGCAGCTATTTTACTTTTAAATTAACACAGAAAAAATGACCAGTTTGCATACAGTTCAGTGAATTTTACTACATATTTAAATTTGTGTTCCCACCACTACAGTCAGCATATAGAATTGTTCATCACCCCCTACAACTCCTTGTACTCTCCTTTGTAATCATACCTCTCCAAGCCTCTGGCAGCCTCTGATCTTTTCATCATCAGTATAGTTTTGTATTTTTGAGAATGTGTATAAATGAAATCATATAGAATGTAACCATTTGAGACTGACCTCATTCACTGAGCATAATGCCTTTGAGAGTCATCTAAGGTGCATCTGTCAATATTTACTTAAAAAAAAATTAAAGATACAGTGCCCCATTGCCCTCAGCCCCTCGCCTGGCCAGGCCCCTGCCCAGGTTGCCAACCTCTCCTTCATGGGGCCCTGTAGCAACCCACACCTAGGCTCCCTGGGGCAGAATCGCTCTCCCAGCCCCCAAAGAGGAGGAAGAAGAAGATACCTGCAGCATGACAAGTGCCCTACACCTACTTGGCCATGATTGCCCTGGTGATCCAGGCCACACGTTCCCGCCTTCTGAAGCTGGTTCAGATCATCAGTCAGGTCCATGCCGTGTTCCGCTTCTTCAGGGATGACTATGTGGGCTGGAAGGACTCCATCCGCCATAACCTCTCCTCCAACCAATGCTTCCGCAAAGTGCCCAAGGATCCTGTGAAGCCCAAGCCCAAGGCCAGGGGCAACTTCTGGGCTGTTGACATGAGCCTGATTCTGGCTGAGGCGTTGCAGCTGCAGAACACGGCCCTGTGCCAGCGCTGGCAGAGCAGGGTCATACAGCGGTGGGGTGGGGGGATGGCTTTTGCCAAAGACCTGGGCCCATACTTTATGGCTGACCCTACCAACCGCCCAAGCTCTGCCCAGCTGCTGCCCAGTGAGGGTTACAGCATAAAGTCTCTATTGGGGGACCTCAGGGAGGAAGTGCCATGGAGCAGCCCAGGTTGGGCAGGTTCCCTTCCAAGTGAGGAGGAGGTGGTGTCCACACCACCCCTGCCCTCTGAGAGGCCTCTGTGGCCCCTTTGCTTCCTCTCCAGGACCAGGAGAGTAGAAGGGGAGACTTTCCAGGGGGGAAACAAGCAGGTCCTCACCCCTCTCCCCTGAGCCTAGAGCCTGGCCCCTCTGCTTACTGCAGAGTACCTCTGACCCTGGGGGACTGTCAGGTGGGGGTCACAGGGCCTCACTTTGGGGGGCAGTTACCCACCTCCTACTTGCCCATCTATACCCCCAATGTACTAATGCCCTTTGCTCCACTACCACTTACCTCCTGCCCCCAGTGCCCACCCTCAACCAGCTCAGCCTACTGGGGTGTGGCCCCTGAAACCCATGGCCCCCTGGGATGCTCTGGGATCTAGATGCCCTCTTCCAGGGAGTACCACCCAACAAGAGCATCTATGATGTGTGGGTTAGCCACTCCTGGGAACTAGTTGCCCCCACCCCAGTCTGGCTGCTTGCTTGGTACAGCCTGTGAGGCTCCAGGGCTGGGCTGCTGTCCTCTCCTAACTGCACCCTCCTGTTGCCATTGACTTGTTGAGGAGAACCAAGGCCAAGAGGACCAAGAAGTATGGCCACAGTGGCCTTGAAACACCAGGCACCAGCCGTGCTGAGAGTCTACAGTGTTTTTTGGACTACCCACAAGGGGTTGTGTTCACTTGGGCACCCCCTGACCCTGATGGTCAGTCTGCTCTTTCCTACCCCCAGAAGCAAGGCTGGGAGGAGTGGAGCTGCTTGGAGTAGTCTTTCCCAGTCCCACCTCCTCTGGCCTTCTGTCCATCCATCTCTATCCATCACCATCTGTCACCTCCCTCTCCTGGCACCAGGGTTGGGGGAGGGAGAACTTAATGGCAGCTCTAGCCTGAAGTCCTGTCCTCCCTCAACTGTCTAGGGAGGAGGTAGCACCTTTTAGGGGAAAGTGCATAGGGAACAGGGACCCTACCTGGGTGTGGTGGTGTAATGGGGAAGGTAACAGTAAAGGAATGGACCACATTTTAAAAAAATATGTAAAGTTAAGTTTACCATTTTAACCATTTTGAAGTATAATTCAGTAGCTTTTAGAACATTCACAATGTACAACCATCACAACTATCGAATTTCATAGCACTTTGTTATTACACCAAAAAGATATCCTGTACCCATTACAGGCATACCTCAGAGATGCTGCAGCTTCGGTTCCAGACTGCAGCAATAAAGTGAATGTGAACCACACAAGTTTTTGATTTCCCAATGCATATAAAAGTTAAAGTTTACTCTATAGTATAGTCCGTTAAGTGCACACAGTAGCATTATGTCTGGAAAAAAGCAATGTACATACCTTTATTAAAGCATACTTTATTTCTAAAACATGCTAATCATCATCTGAGCCTGTTGGAAAAATGACTTGCTTAATTAAGCAGGGCTGCCAAAAACTTTCAGTTTGTAAAAAATGCAGTAGTAATACCCAACTACTGCATTTTGGGTATCTCACGTCATTGTGTTTTGCTTTGTTCTGCAAAACACAGTAAAGTGAGATATGTCTGGGCATAGATACTCCTTATTTCCCTTCTCCCGTCCACTGATATCCTTTCTGTTTCTATGGATTTACCTGTCCTGTACATTTTATATAAACAGTCATACAATATGTGGTCTTTTGTATCTGGCTCCTTTCATTTAGCATGTAGTATTTTTGAGATTCATCTATGTTGTAATATATACTGGTATTTCATTCCTGTATGAGTCTGCTCAGGCTGCTAGATGGCTAGAGGGTATTTCTTTTCTCACAGTTCTGAAGGCTAAAGGCCCCAGATAAAGGTTCAACATGGTTAGTACTCCTTTCCTTGCTTATAGATGTCTACTGTTTCACTATGTCTTCACATGGCCTTTCTTCTGTGGTTGGGTGGGAGAGATCTTTCTAGTGACTCTTCTTATAAGGACACTAACTATTGGATCAGCCACCCTGCTACCCCTGATATGAGCTCATTTATCCTTAATTAAAATAGAGTTACTTTGGGGTTAAGCCTTCAACCTATTATGAATTGGGACACAAACATTCAATCCATAACAGATCCTTTTTATGGATGAATATTATTCATTTGTATGTTTATACCCCATTCTGTTTATCCATTCATCAGTTTTTGGACATTTGGGTATTTCTACTTTTGGCTGTTGTGAATAATGCCTCTATGAACATTCATATACAAATTTTGTTTGAACACCTGTCTTCATTTTTTTCAAGTATATACTTAGTGAAAGTGTAGGTCACATGGTAATTGTGTGTTTAACTTTTTAAGGAACCACTCACAGCATCTGCACCATTTTGCATTTTCATCAGCCATGTGTGAGGTTCCAATTTCTCCACATTCTCACCAACGCGTGTTATTTTCCTTTATAGCCATCTTAGTGAATATGAAGAGGAATCTCGTAGTTTTCATTTGCATTTACCTTGTGCCTTGATGTTGCGTATCTTTTCATGTGCTTTTTGGCCATTTGTAAATCTTTGGAGAAATCAAAGTTGGGTTTTTTTTTTTAATTTCTTATTTTATTTTTTTAACTTATTGATGAAAGAGAGAATTGATCCTTATATGTGCCTTGTATGTGACTGGGGATCAAACCCACTACCTTGGCATATTGGAATGACACTCTAACTAACTGAGCTACCCAGCCAGGGCAAGAAATTGAAGTTCTTTCCCATTTTAAAATTGGGTTATCTTGGGGTTTTGTTGTTGTTGTTGTTGAGTTTGTAAGTGTTCTGTATATATTCTGAATACTAGACTCTTTGATCAGGTACATGATTTGCAAAAATTTTTATTTTGTAGGGTTTTTTACTTTATAATAACAATTTGATTTATGTAAGTTTTTAATTCTTAAGTTTAATATTTTTTAATTTTTTGTTGCTTATGCTTTTAGTGTCTATTTAAGAATCCATCACTACATCCAAAGTCAGAAAGATTTACCCATGTGTTTTCCCCTGAGATTTTTATAGTTAGGTCTTTGATACATTTTGAGTTAATTTTTATGTATGGATGAGGTAAGAACCCAACTTTTGCTTGTGGTTTGCTTTCCAGTAGTCCCAGCATCATTTATTAAAAAGATAAATCTTTTTTCACTGAATAGTCTTGACATCCTTATGGAAAATCAGTAGGTTTATTTTTGGACTCTCAGTTATGTTCTGTTGGTCAGTGTGTCTTTGTGCTAACACTACATTATTTTGATTACTGTGGCTCCTTAATAATTTTTGGAATTGGGATGGGTGAATTTTCCAACACTGTTCTTTTTGCTCAGTTTTCTTCAAAATAAGACTATTTGAGCTTTCATTGCATGTGAATTTTAGGATCAGTCTATCAGTTTTTTCAAAAAAGATAATTAGAATTTTTTTAATTGATTTTAGAAAGAGGAAGGGGGTGAGAGAGAGAGAGAAACATCGATTTGTTGTCCCACTTTATGCATTCATTGGTTGATTCCTGTATGTGCCCTGAGCAGGGACTGAACCCACAACCTTGGCATATTGGGAAGATGCTCTAACCAGCTGAGCTACTGGCCACGTTGGAATTTTGGTAGGGATTGCATTGAATCCATAGACCAATTTGGGGAGCATTGCCATCTGAACAATATTAAGTCTTCTGATCTAGGAACATGAGATATCTTTCCATCATTTAGTTAGGTCTTCATTAATTTCTCTTTTTTTTTTTTTTTTTTTCAAACTATAAGAGGGAGTTTATTTAGAAAGTCACAGTAGAGGAAGTAAGCTGTAGAAAAAATGGGTTCAGGAAACAAGTTACAGAGGCCAAAGAAAGGGCCCTTGGAGTGTAGGAGAGGGAACAGTAAAGGTAAGGCTCCTGGGAAGAAGAGGGAAAGGCCACAGGCGTGCTCCGGAGAGGGAGAGTGCTGATTTCTTAAAACACTGTTCTGCAGTTTTTAATGTGTGTGTCTTTCACTGCTCCTTGGTTAAATTTATTCCTAAGTATTTTATTCTTTTTGCTGCTATTGTAAGTGGAATTGTTTCCTTAAATTCAAATTATCCATTGTTAATGTATAGAAATACAACTGATTTTTGTATGTTTTTCTATTCAGTCTTGCTGTACTGTTCTATTTTACTACGTTTCATAGTTTTTCTGTGGATTCTCTAGGATTTTTTTTATATATAAAATATTGACATTTGCAAAAAAGAGATGGAATTACTTCTTCCTTTTTCTTTCTTTTTCTTTTACCTCTTTGCCCTGGCTTGACTTCCAGCCTTGTCTTTTTCCTCCTCATGGTAGCGAGCTTTGTCTTTTGCCCTTGAGTGTGTTGTGAATTTTTCATAGATGCCCTTTGTCAGGTTGTGAAAGCTCCTTTCTATTTCTAAATTGTTGAGTGTTTTTATCATGAAAAGGCGTTGGAGTTTGTCAAGTGCTTTTTCTGTCAGTTGAGATTATCATGCTGCTTTCCCCCTCCATTCTGTTCATTTGGTGATTAATTCTTTTCAGTTGATGGAGTTTTGTGTGTTGGACCACCCTTGCATATCTATATTCATCAGGGGTATGGGTCTGTAGTTGTCATTGCATTATTATTGGAGAAGATACTTAGTAAGATTCCTAACTACTTAAATTTATTGAAACAAAAACATACAATAAAGATTTAAAAAAATATTGAGACTTTTTTGTGAGCTAACATATGATATACCCTGGAGAATGTTTCATGTGTATTTGATAAGAATGTATATTCTGTACTTGTTGAGTGGAGTATTCTGTGTGTGCTTGTTAAGTCTAACTGATTTATAATGTTCAGATCATTTATTTCCTTTTTATATTTTACATAGTTGTTTTATCCATTATTGAAAGTGGGGTGTTGAAGTCTACAACTATAATTGTTGAACATTTCTCCCTTCATTTATGTCATTTTTTGATTCATATATTTTGGGGGTCTGTTAGGTGCATATAAACTTTTAATCGTTAAATCTTAAAATTGATTCTTTTACCATATAATGTTCCTCTTTGTCTGTTGTAACAAGTTTTATGTTAACACCTGTTTTGTTTAGTGTTAGTGTATCCACTCCATTTCTCTTTCAGGTGCTGTTTTTGTGGTCTAGCTTTTTCTTTCACTTCCAACCTCTTTGTGTCCTTGGGTCTGAAGTAAGTCTATTGTAGACGGGTATAGTTGGACCATGCTATTTTTTATCTGTACTCCTCATCTCTGCCTCTTAATTGGAAAGTTTAATCCATTTATATTTAATGTAATTACTGATAAGAAAGGATCTTTGCCATTTTGTCGTTTGTTTTTTACATGCCTTATGTCATCTTTGTTCTTTAAATCCTCCATTACCGCCTTTTGTGTTACATAAATACTTTCTAGTGTCTCATTTTGATTTTCTTACTGTGCAATTTTTATTTTCTTAGTCTTTCCCCAGGAGATATAGAATTAACATCTTAACTTCTAAGAATCTATTTCAAATTAATAACATAGTTCAATAGTATACAAAGTACTTTGCTCTATTTTCCTTAATTCAGTTTCATGTGTGTGTGTGTGTGTGTGTGTGTGTGTGTGTATAAATATTTTATTTATTTATTTTTAGAGAGAGAGGAAGGGAAGGAGAAAGAGAGGGAGAGAAATATCAATGTGTGGTTGCCTCTTGCGTGCCTCGCTACTGGGGACCTGGCCTGCAACCCAGGCGTGTGCCCTGGCTGGGAATTGAACCAGTGACCCTTTGCTTTGTAGGCCCGCACTCAATCCACTGAGCTACACCAGCCAAAGTACTTTGTTCTTATCTGTCTGTCCCCCTATTTTATGTTGTTATTGTCACACGTTACATCTTTATACATTATGTGCCCATCAACATAGATTTATAATTATTGTTGTATATAGTTGTGTTTTAAATCATATAGGAAAAAAGAAGTTACAAACCAAAATGTAGCGTCCTTCCCTCTTTTCCTTTCTCAAACACTTTATAATGTAGTGCTTTTATTATGATTCCAGATACTAAACAGTTTGTGAATATTTATTTCATAACCTTAAATTTTTGATATTGAAACAATTTTATAGCCAAGGAAGTTGAGGAATAAAGAAGAGAAATAACCCTCTCAAAGCCATACAACTATTGAAAGGCAAAGTCTTTTTAATAATCTAACCCAAATAATCTGGCTCCAGAATCATTGCTCTTAACCACTAGTCTGTTACTTCCTAAAGTATAGTGTTCCTTCTGTTACATTACAACATTGAGTGTAAAATTCAGTTGGATACATAAAACATGCATTCATGTTTAAAATTCAGGACAGATAAAGTAAAGGATATTGGATGTCAGCTGAGAGGAAAGAACAGTCAGAAGGGACTTTTGATCTGTGGTCTTGAAGACCAAGCAGGATTAAGACCTGAGATTTGTTAGAAGGACACTTTAGGTAGAAGGAACTGGGTGAGGAGAATTACCAAGAAAAGTAAAAGCAAGTTATTTTCAAGAAACAGAATAGTTTGAGTTGAGTATACTTGGAGGAAATTGTGAGAGTGCTGAAAGATTCACTTTTGGAAGGATTTAAAACCTAGACTTTGTAGTTTTGATTTTATTCTGCAGGGAGTAAGTAATCATTGAATGGTTTGGGGGCAGAGAGGATCTAGTAAGAATTCACGTTATATATAAGTATGTGTATAAGATTTGTCCAGAGAGTATCCAGCCATGTGATATGAAAAGTAGAGACATTTATTGAAGATACAAGAAACATTGTACGTAAGACAATGACACCCCAGTCCCCTTCAGATAGTCACCTTGGGACTCCACACAATTCTCCCAATTGCCATCAGCTCTCTGGTCATATTTTCCTGAATCTCATCAACAGTCTCAAATCTCTTCCCTTTCAAAGGTGATTTTAGTTTTGGGAAAAGCCAGGAGTCACAGGACACCAAATCTAAGCTGTAGGGGGACTGAGTCACCTGGGTGGTTTGATGTTTTGCAAAAAAAAACTACATGAAACATGATACATGAGCAGGTGTGTTGTCATGATGAAGTTGCCAGTCACTAGTTGCCCATAACTGTGGCCTTCTGAGTCATCTGAATAGTTTCCACGAAAGAATGTTCAAGCTTAGTGCAAAATTTGATGCAGATCCATTGCTCTACTTGCTCAGTTTGAATGCAACGACCACACAGTAAACATGCTTACTCATCAGTGTCTACCGCTCCCACTGATTCGTAATGCTCCCACTGACTAGTACAGTGAAGTCATCATTGTTCAGACATGCACTTTCCAGTCCACTCTGCTTGGCTGCCAGGTTGCATTGATGTTGCCCAAATCATTCTCACTATATTAACAATGGCAGGACTTTTTCTGGACAGACCTCATAAATTACATCAAACTTTGGTGTAATTTAAATTTTTCTAAAACATGCCTAAGCTTATTCTAGTGGGGGTCAGATTGGCTTTTAAATACGCAACTGAGATGTTAAAAGAAATTAGTTTGATTATATCTAAAATGATGTGCTTCCTTTTCAGATCATCTTTTGTATGAGAGTTGGGGGGTATGATGGACATTTATTTTAATTACTTGCCATATACATAGTTCAGATCAGCTGGTAATTTTTGAATGCTTACAACCGAGTTGTTTGCCAGATGCAAAATAAGACCTGGTCATATGTTCAGTCTTTTTTTTTTTAATTGGTAAACATTAGAATGCTCCAGTAGTCAGTCCTCTACCCTCCTCTTCTTTTTACTGCTTTTATTAATGGAATATGATCTCATCTAGTTAGTTCTAAAGCTTTATTTTAATCTCTGTCTTGATGACTTACGGTTTTATATCACTGATCACAGTATCTCCTTTTAACTTCAAACTCACATCCAGTTGCCTCTTACATACATCCTACATATATCCACTTGGATTTCTAAGAGGCATGTCAGACTTAACATGTTCAAAACTGGACTAGATCTCTCTCTGCCAAACCTGTTTCTCCTCCAGTCTTCTCTGTCTTAGAAAGTTACATTACCGTTCACCCATCTCTCAGACCAAAAGCCTACGTACTGCTTTCAGCTTTTCCCTCACAATCCACATTTAGAGCATCACCAAAGCAAGTTGGTTTTATCTTCAAATTATACTCTATATCCAGCCACTCCTCTCTACCTCCATTACTACCACTCCAGGTCAAAAAACCATTATCTCTTGCTAAAGCTGTTGTAATATAATAGTCTCCTAATAATGATTTCCTCATCATCAGTTATCCATGCAGCCACCTGGAAATCTTCAACAATATAAATCTGATCATGTTACCTCCTCTACTACCTAAATGCAAACTTAGTGGATTTCTGTTAAATTCAAAATCCAATCTCCTCAGCATGATCTTGCATCTAATTCTCTAACCCTTCATCTTCATTACTTTGCTTAGACCATACCAACTTTCTTGCTGTTTCTCAAATATGCCATACTTCATACTATATATTGCTTTCGTATTGTTCCCTCTACCTAGAATGTTCCTGTTTTCATTCCTCACTTCATTCAGTACCCAAAAATGTTACCTCCTAGAATCTTTTTCTGACCTCTCTGAAAATTTTCTTCCTCATTCTCTTCCTCCCCAGCAATTCTGAGTTATCAGTCAGAGTTTACCAGGGTTTGGTTGTTATTCCCCTGCTCTGCTGTGTTCTGTGACCATAACTTCTGCTTATCCTTACCTCACAGTTATCATCATCATTATTATTTGTATCATTCATGTCCCCTGCCATCAAGTTCCAGGATAGGGATTTTCATCTGTGTTGTTCATAGCTGCATCCCTAGTGCCTGGCTCACAGTAGACACTCAATAAATAATCTATTGTTTACCAAGGAAAAGAGTCTCAGAAATAATAGAAATTCTTTTTACTTCATTAATCTAAAAAAAGGCAAAAGAAATTGCTGGTCTCCCACATTGAATTGCATTTTCAGTGTCTTTGAGAAAATATATGACAAAAGGCTATTATGAATTCAGTAATGCTTTTAAAAGAAATATGTGTTTTGTTCACAGCAAAATGCGTTCAGCAGAGTAGTGGCTGTATAGGCAAGCACATTTTTATTTAATTTACAAACAGTTCTCATATAGATTTACTGACCTTGTAATGACTGAGTTCCTCTAAGGAATTGTGGCCCCATAGATTGTGAACTGTTGTAATTGACTCATTCCTAATCAACTTGAGATTTGCATTTAAATGGTTTCTTTTAGCGTAATTACTCTACCACAGATAGTTTGATGTAACCGGAAAAAAAACTTAACCAAAACTGCTCTGGGATTTCCAAAGAACTAAAATCATCTGACCTAGCTGCTTACTGTATTTATGATTTTGGTTACTCAATGTCTTAGAACCTCATGTTATCTATGTAGATACAATTATATGAAATATTTTGGTAATGTTCCAGCTACTCAGTACATAATTCCTTTTTTCTCCTTAATGTAGTAATACCACTGTGTTTTAGGACTTCACCTTTCTTAATTTATTTCTGTCTTTGCTGTAGTTATAGCTTTGCACACACACCCAAGAGTGTCCTGTGATTTCTCTTCACAGGCTAGCAAGGCGAGCCATTACATTCTCGTTTCAGTTCCAGGGAACTTGGTTGAGCTGGAGCAGAAAATCATCCCTTTCTGTCAGATATAAATTACCTATCTGTTTTATTTACTTCTATTTCTTTGGGTCTTCAACATGCCAGACACACAAAATGGAATCATGATATTTCAGACCACTCAGATAAATAATAAGGATACAGGAATTAAGAAAGTTATGTTTGTATTCATCCAACAGTATTGACTGCAGTTTAAGGAACAGGCTGATACTAAGAAAAAGATGAATAGGCTCCGTTTCTTTGTTCAAAATCTAGTGGATAAAATGCCAAAACACAATAGTTTTTAAGCAGTGTAACTTCAGCACTGACAACGATGCTCCTCACTTTGCCCCTGGGGCTTGTGGGATGAGATAAGGGGATGCCTTAGAACATCTCTAAAAGGTTAGATATCCCAACCTTTTGGCACCAGGGACCGGTTTTGTGGTTTTTCTATGGACCAGGGGCTAGGGGTTGGTTTCGGGGTGATTCAAGCACATTGCATTTATTATGTACTTTATTTCTATTATTGTTACATTGTAAAATATAATGAAATAATTATACAACTCACTATAATGTAGAATCAGTGAGAACCCTGAGCTTGTTTTCCTGCAACTAGATGGTCCTCATCTGGGGATGATGGGAAACAGCGACACCCAAAGTGTGTTGCTTATGTCCAGTCTACTCTTGTTTTGGTTCCTGTCACTACAGAAAGCCCTGCTTCACAAAAATAGGATGTTGGAAGTGGAAGCAGGCTTTTCGGTGCTTTTGTGGCAATCTCAGGATATTCCACTTTAACGTTAATCCAGAATGTAAGGAGATGAAGTTTCACTTGGCTTGCCTGCCACTCACCTCCTGTTGTGCAGCCCAGTTCCTAACAGGCCACTGACCAGTACTAGTCTGTGGCCCCAGGGGTTGGGGGCCCCTGCTTTAGAATGAACTAGGTTGAGGGTTGCAAGAGAACATTCTAGGCAGAGGGCATGCTGTGCTTAAAAGGCATGGAGGCATTGTCATGTGTGTAATGAGTGGTCTGTCTGGCCACAACATAGTTTAGGTCACAGAAAATGGTGGTGGGGAGACTGAAAAGGTAGTTTGGGACTAGGCAGACCCGTAATGGTCTTACATGTCATCCAGGATTTGAAGTCTTCAGTATTGGCAGTGAAAGCCAGCAGAGGCTTTAAAACCAAGAAAAGGTGAAAGGAATCTGGCAGAGATGATAGGGTAGGGGTGTTGGAATGGTAAGATGAGATGAGTTGAAAGTAAGAGGTAGCAGCAGGCAGTGTGATAAGGTGAACAGAGCCCGAGCTCCAGAGCCACAGACCTGGTTTTGAAGCCAGGTCTGTCTCATTGTAGTTTTGTGTTTTCAGAAAGATTTATTTATTTACAGACAGAGAGGAAGGGAAGGAGAAAGGGAGAGAAATGCCAGTGTGTGGTTACCTCTCATGCACCCCCACTGGGGACCCGGCCCATAACCCAGGCATGTGCCCCGACTGGGAACCAAACCAGCAACCTTTCGGTTCCCAGCCCACACACAATCCACTGAGCTACACCAGCCAGGGCTCATTGTAGTTTTACTGGTAAATTGCTTACCATTATTTGTTTTATGTAAGTAATAGTTTCTCCTTTTGAGAGGTCTTTGTTCTGAGGCATTTTTTTAAAAGATTTTATTTATTTATTTTTAGAGGGGAAGGCAGAGAGAAAGAAGAGAGGGAGAGAAGCATCAGTGTGTGTGGTTGCCTGTCGCAGGCCCCCCACCAGGGACCTGGGCCACATCCCAGGCATGTGCTCTGACCAGGAATTGAACCAGTGACCTCTTGCTCCGCAGGCTGGCACTCAACCCACTGAGCCACACCAGCCAGGGATGTTCTGAGGCATTTTTTTATTTAGCTGAACTATGTTTAACTTACCCCATAGTGAATGGCTATCTTACTTTCCAAATCAGAGCATACCTAGGAATTTCTTTCTTTTACCCATATCTGTGAAGAATAATAGATCGGCTCCAGAAGGTTTTGTAACTGTCAGTATTTTGTAAACATCATTCCATTGGCTTTTGGCATTTACTTTTACTGATGAAATGACTAGCAGTTTAAATCTCTTTTCTCTTAAGTAGAATTAAGTAAAAATTTCCCTTATTTGGAGCTTTTAAACTTTCATTCTTGATACTCAGTTATTTTCCCGGGAGAGTTCTATGTGTATGTGCTTTTCCCCCCTGAGTATTCCGCCTCAGTACTTCTCAGAACCCATTAGATAA
>VMDR010002854.1:0-66697 GCA_007922815.1 Macrotus californicus
AATTTAGAAGACTATATGCTTCTTAAACAATTGAGTATTATTTCATTTATTTATATGCTGTTGGAATTAACTTCCCTGTGAAATGCCTATTATTTTTAGTCACTTTGTTGTTTTCAGTTTCAAGAGGTTGTAAGTATAACAGATATTAACCACTTTTATTAACATGTGCACTGGAGATATTTTTCTAAGCTTTTGTTCATGCCATTTAAGTTTTTAATTTTTATGTTGTCTAGTTATTTGTGCTTTTGTAATTTGTATTTTCTGGGATGGATAAAAACTCCTCTTGAAACTCTAAGATGAGCATATAGTCTTCTAAATTTTTCTGAAAGGTTTTATTTTTATACCTAATGTATTGTTTTATGTTTTACATTTAATCCACCTTGAAACACCAACATGTTGGTGCAAGACATTGGTCAACTTTACATTTTTCTAAAACCAACAATGCAAGCACTATTGTTTACTGTTTTGGTTTTTTTTTTTTATTTTTTATTTAATCTTATTGTATTGTTTTTACATTACCTTTCAGTCCCCTTACACCCCTCTCCCCTCAGCAATCACCACACTGTTGTCCATGTCTGTGAGTCCTTTTTCCAAGCACTATTTTTTACACTTGT
The DNA here is from genome assembly GCA_007922815.1 of Macrotus californicus. NCBI lineage: Eukaryota > Metazoa > Chordata > Mammalia > Chiroptera > Phyllostomidae > Macrotus > Macrotus californicus. Next base: position 615 of record VMDR010002854.1, read on the forward strand.
TTTCCCAGTGATCACATTTGGAAATGGGGTAGTAGGATGGAAACACTTCTGTCTTTCACTTCATGTCTTTCTGCAATGTGTGAACTGCTCAAATGAGTGTATATTTTTAAGATTTAAGAAAGTGTGTGTGTATATTCTCACCTGGTTTTTCCAGTGTGGCCTCTCTCTCTCTCTCTGTCTCTTCTCTGTTTCTCTCTCTCTCCCCCCACCCCACACACAGGCACACACTCATTATATCTCACTATACCTCCCACACTCATACTCATACAAACCACACACAAACAGTCTTATTTTTCCCAGTTCTTTACATATCACTTAAACAGGATAAGCCAAGGTAATTACTTAAAAATAGCTAATGCTCCTTTCTAATAATTATTGCTTATATTATATTCTAGTAACTGTGGCTGTCAGCAAGAAGGGAAGGAGGGAGGGAGCTGGGGGGAGGGAGAGAGGGAATGACCTGGACTGAATAGCAACTGCCCTTCCCTAGCAGCAGTCAAGTTCACACTGTTCAGCTCTCTTATTGACGTTGTCGCCAAAGAGTCCAGATTCCAGTGACACAGTGAGACAGAGACCTCATATTATTTTCCAAGCTTGGACATACCTGTGGCAACACTGTTCTCTCTGTCGATATAAGTCCCCATGGTAAAAAATAACTTTTTAACTCAGAGCAGTAGAAAAGATTCAGGTCTCAACTCTGACACTTGATAAGCCATGTTTTTAATGTCAGACAACTCAACCTGTCTTGTAAAATAAGGACATGATCTCCAAGATGTCATCCCTTAAAAATCATAGCCCTAGAATGTTTACTGCGTCTTCCTTCCTGAAATCTGTTAGTCCCATAGGTTCATATCTATTAAACCTACTGTCATTTATTGCTACTATAAGCAATTGCTTATTCATTTAAAATGTACATATTCTACACAAGTGTTTGTAAACCACAGAGTGTGTGTATATATTATCATATATATCATATATATATATATCATACTCTAGTTAAAAAAACATTTTGACAAGTTTTCTTTTGGAAAATAAGAAAAAAGTCTATAATGAGAAATATTATCAAATAATTTTCTGTATCAGGACAACTAAAAGTACTTTGGGCCCAACTTTTACTCTAAAAATGGCTCATCCCAAAAGATATACTTCTTACATTGGCTATGTTAGAAGAGAAAACAAGTAGTAAACCGTAAGGCAAGCAGTAAATAACCAAGCCGGCAGGCCCATTAGATCGTGATGATATTGGGCCCTGGCATAGTACTTACGGTTTTCCTTTGTGTTTCCTGTGGCACCTCATTTAATTATCTCAAGTCACCAGCTGCAAGAGGGTGGTGTTGGGGAGGGGGGTTCCTCCCATCTACCCTCCTTTAGTCCTCTGGCTGGGCTAACAATACCCTGCACAGAAGACTAGATAACAGGAGAGGAACAGTTTAATAGGTGCACAATAACAGGGGCATTAACAACAGGATGATCAGATCATAAAATGAGACTCAAAGAAAGGATCGAACCATTTTATCCTTTTGAGACAAAGAAACAACACACTCCTGAAGAGACTGACGGGACAGAAAGTTGGTACTCACTAGAAAGGAATACAAAGCAAGGTTTGGGTATCCCGCTAGTGAGGAACCTGAACAGAGCTTGGGCTTCGGTCGTAAATTAGTGAAGGTGGTGCAAGGCAGGCTGATGCGGGCTCTTCCAACCTGGCCACTTTTAACTCTGGTGCCGGGTGTCTCTCAGGCCTCAGGAGCAGCAAGGCCACCTATTCCATGGGAGCCTAATCTGCTTTTAGTGGGAGGGAGAGGGCAGGATTTTCTTCATGCACCGGCCGTTTCTTAAGCACCTTTAATTCAAAATAATCAATATGCCAACCTGTGTGTTTTGGGGGGCCTGTCTTAGGCCCTGACAGTAGATATAATCCCCATTTTACAGATGAGGAAACAGAGCCAGCACCTGTGAAGTCATGGGTGACGCCCATTCCCCAGACAGAGCCCTGGACAGCGTCACCGTGCCCTAGCCCACCACACTGTTGGTTCCTCTGTGAGGCCCTATGACTCAGGGAGCCTGCCGCCTCCGGTCTAGCGAGAAGGCAGAAACCTCCTGTGACTCATTTTCCTAGAGTGAGGATCACAACCAAGGAATTGCAGTATGAAAGTATGTGTATTCTGTCAGAACACCCAGCCCACCACAAATCAAAACTTAACAAGCAGCAGAAAAGGTTATGTCTCGCTCTGTGGTTCTTCTGGGCACACAGTGACCCTCCCTGGTCTGGCTGCCCCAGCCCACTCCCGCACTTGAACTCCACCTCCACCAGCCCCACCGCCACCTTGTCCAGGCAGTGCTGGCGATCAGCCCATGTGGTCATGGGGTACCATCACCGTCTTTCCGGAGAGACGTGCACTACTTACATATACTGTAAACACTTCATTGTTTTCTTCTTTATAAATACCTTTCAATAAGTTGATGGCATATTTTGCAGTTGATGAAATCTAAGAGTTTAGGAAATTTAGTAACAGTCCTAGCATATCATGAATACAATGATCACTGAGAAAACTCTGGAAAGACTCTAACTGTTGGAAAGTACAAAGAAAACTGTGTGTTCCTTGGGCAGCTTTGGGAATCAAAGACTGGCATTAAATTTTTATCCACTGTCTTTCCATTAATATTAAATTATTTTGTAAAACAACAAGAACAGTACCTCCAGCAACCTGTGTTCCTGGAGAAATTAGGAATTTTTTCTGGCCTCTGCTGAGAAGAGGTTTGCAGGATTGCTTGATGCTTGTCTTGGTTTGGCAGAGGGCACCTAGGGAGGCATACGGATGGACCTGACACAATTTTGAAATCTCCCTCAGCAGTGAACAGGCTGTCGCTTCGCCTCTCAACACTTCTAGCTTCTGCTGCAGAGAATTTCTGGAAGTTGGATCGGCCTCAAGGGCACCATGGCAGGCTTCCCCCCACTGGGGACATCTGCCATGACTGCCCCAGGGGAGTGGGCATCTCTGAGTCAGTCCTGGCAGACACGCCTGCCAACCCCAGGTGCCACCCTGGGAGGGCGCTGAGGTGACGAGCCCTCAGCGGTGACTACTGCTTTACAAAGCGTGGCAGATGTCCTCAGCCCACGTCAGTTGTTTCAGTTCAGCAGCTGAGACTGTTGACCCCCGAAGCCAGAGATTCAGGCTTCGTTCCTGAGTGTTTTTCAGGTACACTTTGCCCCACTGCAGGATAACGTTGGACTTTTCTCACAAGGGATACAGGTTTGGACGGAGCATCACCAGTGTGTTGATCACTAAGCAAATATTTATCAAATTCCTGCTCCTGGAGAATAGCACAGTGGGTAAGGGCACAGGCAGACCTAGCTTAATCAATGCCACTTGATTCTGGATCTGAGACAACCCTGAGTTCAAGACCCATGACTGTCACTTGTCAGCCATGTGAGCATGGGAAAGCTCTCTGAGTCTGTTTTCTCCTTAGATGGTTCAAGGATTGCAGGAGGCAGTACCAGGGAAAAACTTGTCAGGTAGTAAACATTAGGTAAATAAATGGTCACCTTGAAGTTGATGTCTGCTGTGGAAGGGATTGCAAGACAGAAGAACTCTGACTTTTCCTATTAAGATATGTTTCTAAATGCAGAAGCACGATCTCTCTCAGTCTGATGGAATAGTCTGCTGCCCCTGTTAATGTTCTTTTAAAGATTATTAGAGAATCAGAATGAATAGTATATGGGACAGATGATACGTGCTACCGAGTTTCAGAGGAGGGAGATGTTACTTTCAGATGCATGTTTGGGAAAAGCTTCAGGGAGTAAAAGGTACATTCCATCTCAAAAAGAAATAAAAGCAAGGAGCTATTCTGCCCAGCCAGGATGTACATGGCTATGACAGAACAACATTATTTTAACCCTTGAAAGGACATTAAAGGGTCCTCTCATTTTATAAATAAAGAAACTGACACCCAGAGAGGGGGAGGCACTAGTCCGAGGACACTCAGCAGCTCCAGGGCATAACCTGCCCACTGTGCAGCACGGCCTTTCATTCCCTGATCTGATAAAACATGATGATTTGATCTGCATCCTTCCCCAGTCCCTTCCATTGTCCCCACAGAGCTCTCTGAGAAGTGTTACTGGAGAAAAAGAACCCGTTCTGGTGCAGTGGGAAAGTTTCTGTCCCCGCTCCTGCACCCTGGGACTTTGTCCCTCTCCCGTCTGAATGACTGCTGTCCTCTGAAAGCGACCTTTACCCTGGGTTTGCAAGTGATCTACTTGAATTGTTCCCTACCATCCAGCACCCATGACAGCAACCTGCAGGGGGGACACCTCCAGGCCACAGTGTCAGAGTCTCTAGCACGCCAAGAGCTGCAGAGCCCCAGCCCAGCCCCGGGTCTATTGATTCAGAAATTCTGATGACCGGAGAATTTAAATGTTGGCAACTTCCCCAGATGGTTCTGATGCTCACGAAAGGTTGACGCTTGCTGCCTTACCAGGCACCCACAGCCCTCTGAACTCTTGCTGTTGGCCAAAGCCAAGGCGCAGAGAGAATAGCATACTCAGTCACCCAGCAAGTAAATGGCAAACCTGGGACTGAAACTCAGGTCTTCTTTTTTTTTCTTGAGAAGGAGAATATTCAGTGTTTTACACAGAATCTGGCTAATATTTTATTCTTCAGCAAAAGCATCAGACTGGCAACTGGCTTTGTTGTTCTCTCCTGTCTTCCCAAATTTATCAGTTTCTTCTTTTTCTAACTGAACCTGCAGCTGATATTTTATAAGGTGCAGTCACTTTCACCCTTATGTCAGGGCTGAGGGTCACTCAGTGTTCAAACAGAACTGGACAGATGTTTGACGAGGCTGTGTCAGATTAACAGAAGCTCTCCTAACGAGAGTTGGGCTGTGAGGGTGGGTGGCGCATTTGGCGTATTCTCACTTGGGTAATTCGCCGTGTAATTGGCTAAATGCACAGAAGCCACCAGACCACACAGCTGCACAAGGGATCCCTGGCTGCGGTGGACTTACAGTTCTCCGTCCAGCTCACTCTCCCTGAGGGTTTAGCTAGTGCCCTGGTTGTAGGTAATTCAGCATTTCTAAGGAGAGCACAGAAAATTACTAACTGAATCCTTCACGCCTTTACTGTATAAAGGGTGAAGTCTGTGTTTAGCATGCTTGGAGAGCTACCAAGGCACATAGAAAATTCCTTAAAAAGTAGTTACAGTCATTGACTCTTAGAACTTTAAAGGATCTAAGAGATCATTTGAACCAGTGCTTCTCGACCTTTAATGTGCATGAAAGCTATCTAGGGACCTTGGTAAAGTGCAGGTCCTCATTCTGTGGGTCTTCATTTCTAACAAACTTCCTGGTGATGCCAAGGCTGCTGATCTGCAGGCCACGCTGAATAGCAAGGGGGGTCACCCAGGACACATAAACGCATTGCACCTTGAGTACCAACCCAGATCGGCTAGCAGTTGCCTTGACAACTGTACTGAGACTTCTGCAGTTCACTGGACCCGGGGTCTCAGTTCACAGCACCTATCACAGGCTTAGGAAGGGGAATCTTCACCTCCAAATAATCTCTCTTCTTTTTGTTTTTAATCAACATTTTCTTTTACTTTTTACAACTTTTTTGAGTCCCTTAGTTTTTTTTTTGGTGTTTTTTTTGAAGTATCACTGACCTAACATAATTATTAGTTTCAGGTGTATGCTGTAATGATGTGACATTATTATATATTACAAAATGATCGCCATGATAAATCCAGTTAACATACATCACCATCCTGAGTTCAGTGTTTTTCTTTTGATGTTTCATTTTTATGTGCAGAAACTGAAACCCAGAAATATCAGCGATTTGCTCAGGATTATGTAAGCCGGTTAGTGGCGAGCTGGGACTAACTGAAGCTGCAATATAAACCTAGATTTCTCCCTCTGAGTTGCGTGTTTTAATCACAGATTGCATGTGAGGCTGTTTTAAACTATCTTTGTTCTGTTCTATAATTGGCAGAACCAGCCCCAGAGTCTAATTTGGATTCAAGAAGCCAGGGCGCTCAGCCTAGGTCAGCCTCTGAGAAGTTGTGCTACTCTAGGGAAAGACTTTCTCTGGGCCTGAGTGTTGCTGTCCATGAGATGGAAAGTCTATGCCTCATCTTTCAGATCCATTCAGATACTGTTCGGGTGATGAGACAAAGGACATGAAAGCCATTTGGCGAATCATACCTGGCTTAAATAAATGGAGGACGTTTCTATTAGAACTGTTGCAGGATAATATTATCTTTTCCACAAGACTATTGATTTTGAAAAGTTATATATTTTTATAATTACAGTTACAAATTATACTTTGTCCTAAGTTGAATTTTATCTGAAACAGTTACAAATTGCTGTTTCAAATTGTGTTAATGAGGGCTTTCTGATTTCCCACCTACCTTTATTGTACCTGGCCTATGCAAAGCATACACAGAGGCATGGTTGGGGGAGGGGGCGTGAAACTCTCTCAAGCATCCAGACCTGATGGTAGGCTCCTTAAATAACTTGTCTCAGTCTTTAAAGAAATCTTCATATAATGTTGCTTCACTTTAAAGAGGAGGAGGTGATGTAACTTCATTTTAAAGATGAAGAAACTGAGGCTCAGCTGAGCTATGGGACTTGCCCCAGGTCACACAGCTAATCTGAAGAGAAGCTAGAATCCAAGCCAATTCCTAACTTCTGTCTTCGAGACTTAATTAACTATGTAGATGTCCTCATCCACACTAGAATTCAAAATGCTGCTTTACAAAGAGTATCTCCAAAATGTAATTTCATATTATCATTATTGTCTTAATGAAACTTTCTTTATAGATGCATTTAATTTGGGGAAAGAGAGACATATTTCCCATAAATAAGTGAAGCAGAACATAAATCTGAAAACCTAGTTTTGCTGATGGCTGCACACTCTCCATTTTTAAACTTTAACTCATCCTGTTGGCAAATAACAAAATGGGGCATTTTGAGTTACGTCTTGCCTCTGCCCACCATCAGGATAAAGAACTGAGCAGGGCCCTTGCAGGAAGCATCAGGAAGAAACGTTATTCACAGTGTCATTTCTTAGGCCTGTGAAGGATGAGGTCTCAGCTTTAGGTACTTACTTTCCTGGGAGACTGAAGCCAGATAATCCCCACAGCCCAGAATCCGTAGGAAACACCCTGCCCCACAGCTGCAGCAAAGAGAAGCCCATCTGTGCCGACGCTCTCAAGTTTCCCGAAGAGTGGTTGAACCACTGCCGTGTGTCACCTCTGTCACCACTTGCACAGCGGTCTAAGGTGGGAACTGCTATGCCATCCCAGACCTCTCCTGATCATGGTGCGGCACAAGTTCATTCCCTTTACCTGCTTATTTCTGTAATATTAAAATTTCTCTTCCTTGAGCTTGTCATGCAGGGAACTCTTTTAAGGGCTTTGGGTGAATTATCCCTTTAAATCCTCACAATAACCCAGTAAGGCAGGTCCTGTTACACCAACTTGACAGTTGAGGAAACTGAGGCTCAGAAAGGTTAAACATCTTGCCCGAGATCACAAAGCTTTCATGACCTTACCTTTGACCCCATCCACTTTTCACCTGGCTTCAGGGAGCCCACTCTCGGCCCAAAAGAAGGATGCGTGCTGGTTTCCCCTGTGAGTTCCCACAGTCTAGAGCTTAAGACTTTGAGTACTGAGACAGCCTGTTTTAAAATCTGCCCTTCACACACTGTCTCTTCCTAAAGCACCGACGTGTACTGCGTGTTAATAGCTAGGCCTGTGGCGGTTGCAACTGTACTGAACATGTACAGACTTTTTCCTTGTTCATGTTCCCTAAACAATATCTAGCACAACAACTGTTTACATAGTGTTAGGTCTTGTAAGTGGTGCAGGGATAATTTAAAGTACATGGCAGGATGTGCACAGAGTACATGTAAATACTACACCGTGTCATATAAGGGACTTGAGTGTGCATGAATTTTGGTATCCAAGTGGGCGGAGCTCCTGGAACCAATTCCCCTTGGATACAGAGGGACAACCAATTCCCCTTGGATACAGAGGGACAACTACTTTAAGCTTTTGTATACAACAAAAATAGAAAAACTGATGTTAAGGGCAGTGTTACTATAACAAATACAAGTGGCAAATAATTACCACAGAAGGATTTGTAAGCTCCAGACAATTTCTTAATATACAACATTACTGTTACTGAGTGGTGGATCCCTGTTTGAAGAGCACCAAGGAATTTCTAACATTCGCTTCATCAGATAACTGGGAGCAGAAGAATCCCCATTCACCCTTCTTTACTCTTGTACATGTTGCATCTTTCAGACCTCCGCTCAGAAGTTCCTCCCATCAGGGAGTGCCCGTCATTCTATTTCTCTCCATCGGGTCCCCTGATGGATGTCCTCATAGCAATGTGGGCACTTTCCTCGCTGCCCTTATTTCCTTTATAGTTACTTATTATTTCTGTGGGTGTTTGTTTCTTTAGGATGTGGTCTCTGTGAAAGCAAGGGGCATGTTTGGTGGGGACTCAAGAGTATCTGTTGAGTTAGCAGATAATATTATACCATTAGTCAATGGTTAGTGACTAATATTTAGTCAATACTATATTTTTTGCATGTTTTCATTCTGTGGTTAGTTGCATCTGTGGGTTGGAACCTGCAGATATGGAACGCTATGTGCACTTCGTTACTTTGACTGTATCATTTTTATAATTACTGCAGATTCATTTTTCCTCGGTGCATTTTTTTAAGCACAGCCACTAGACCCAGTGCTAGTTAGTACCAAACCTGTGTGTAAACTCCCAGGATCCTACTCACAGGGTTCAGTAATCAGTGTGAGTCCAGGTGCCTCCCTGTCCAGCCCACCTGTCTTCAGGAGGTCCCGTTCAGCATCGCCCTCATGCCCCTGCCAGTCAGCAACCACCCTAGACTCCAGATCTGCACAAGGACGGGTTGTTGGCTGTGTTCCCTGCCTCTCTGTGGAGTTGAATGTGCTGCTTCGTTCTGCTGCCGTCATGTGCCACGTTCACAGGAGTCCTGCCCATATGGTCTGCATTCGGTCAGCTTTCTGGCGTCTTAGTCAAATTAAATGAAAAGCAACAGGAGGCAGTGGGCAAGGTTCTGTGGACAGAGTGTTTCTCTGGTGTGCAAGGGGATCCGGTGATAGTCAAGATGGGGTTTTTGGAAGTCAGTGGACTGAGAAATTCTCTTTTGGAGTCAGTGTCTTCCACAATTGTCAGGTTTTTTTTTATTTTATTTTTTTCAGTTTCAGGTTTCAATGTAAGCATGTTTTTTTTTTTTTATTATTGTTCAAGTATAGTTGTCTCCATTTCCCCCCCACCGCTTCCCCCACCCCAGCCATCCCCACCTCCCACTCCTCATCCCACCCTCCCTTGGTTTTGTCCATGTGTCCTTTAGAGATACTCCTAAAAACCCTTCTCCCCCCTAACTACCCCCTCCCACCTCCCCTCTGGCTACTGTGTCCTTAATTTCAATGTCTCTGGTTAAGATGCATTAAAATGTTAGTACCTTGCCTAAAGAGGACAAAAACCAAACCTTGGCCTCTTTGCTTTTAGCCAAAAGCTAGAAGCAAATTGTAATTCCCTCAGACCCAGAACTGAGGTGATAGGTGGTTCTGTGTATGTTCAAACTCATCCTCATTAGCTTAGGCAACAAGCTTGGGGGCACTTTCAAAACCCAGGGCCAAGAGGAAACCATGAGTCCCTTAATGACCTGGGAGGATGTATATGACAACCTTTAAGTCAGTCGGGGTCATTAAGTCTTGAAATCTGACATGATGAACCACCACATGCATTACTCACTATTCTGGGCCTTGGAAGATTATGAAGAGGAGGGGGCATGGCTGGAAAAGCCACCCCTTTCCCTCTTACCCGTGTGCACGGTCATCACCCTGGACAAACTGTGTAAGTCCCAGGGGCTGACTGTAGCTCGTCTCCTGTTAACAGTTACCCATTCTTCCCCCGCCCCCCATGACCGACACCCCTGCATGTTGGAAGCATTTGACAGGAATGTTTCCAGCTTTGAGGAAAGAAACCAAAACAAATGTCATCTGGGGTATTATTTAAAAAGGAATTCAAAGATTGTGAATTTCTAGGTACATGGTGTGCCTAAAAATCTTTATCAAGTCATTGTCCATAATGCTTTGCAGTATATGAACCCACAAATGAAAAGATTAGATCAATCATCACTCTCCAGCTCGGGACTTGAGTCAATAATTCAGACGAAAATTGAGCTACAACAAACCCTCCCCGTCAGCGTTTGAGCTCCCAGGTGTTAAAGTGCCTTTGAGTTCTCAGAATTGGGCACTTACATTCTCCTGTCTATGTCTGTGAAGTTTGTCAGAATAGGACTTTGGGCTTAGGGAAGCTCCTTGTAAAACGGGGTCCGTTCCACACATCCTGACGACCTGTCATAATTTAAAGCAAGCTCCTCTTTTGGGTGAAAGAAATGTCCGTAAAATGTGTAGGAGCAGTGTATAATGCGCACTCTTTTGCCCAAACTTTTTAGGGAAAAATAAAGATGTACATTATACATGAGTAGTGCTAATTCCCATGTGTAATATGAATTATACATGGGAATTAGTGCTAAAATATGGGTGCCCATTATACACAGCAGAACACAGTAGTTTCCTTCAGTTTTTTCTTCATGGGGATTTCAGTATGATTCTCTTATGGTTTTCCTGTGCACCTAAAATGACTCCTGACTTTGAACTTTATTTGAAACTACTAACCAAAAAAAGGGGGAGAGGGAACCACTAGCTTGTAATCTTGTTAAGTCAAGAGGTGGAAACCAGAATTCTCCCAACCTTCTAAAAGAAATGAGTCAATTTCTCATCTATTTTATTAATTATACTTTTTATTATTACACATAGCAGTTTGAATGTACTCTTCTTTCTCCTAAATTTAACATTCATCCTCAGACCTCAATCTACAAACTATTTTTTAAAAATCAATGATCTGTAGTTATATGAATATATTATTCTTAATGAATTCCACATACATTAACACAAACATAAAAAGAAATCATTTTCCAAGAGAAATGAATTTCATTCTGTGAGTATAAAAGAAATGGAAAAGATTAAGCCACAAAAAAAAAAAGAGGAGGGAGAGAGCACGTCTCCTTAGGAAGTTCAAGCACCAAGAGGCCCTGCAGAGTTACCACAGCGAGGCCCCACGAGGTTGCAATAAGCAATTCCAAGAATAGATCAGGTTCACAATTTTCAAGGAAGCTGCAAGACCACAAGATTTTTGCCTAGTGAACTTTCCTTATCCATCTTTCCTATGTTATTCCACACATTTTTAACTGAAAAGCAAACCTTTTCTAAATGAAATGTAAAAGAAATTTAATGTGGCAGGCTGAATGCCTAGATATGTGAGATTTTGGCCACTGTTAGTGATGCTGTCAAATGGAGTTAAATGTCCTTCAGGCAGGCCTGCATTTTTTAGTCTAGTTCAGTACTTTCCACTATATCTCCATAGCCAGAATGGATCATGTGACCCTGTAACCCTCTTAGAAATGTATGTGAGTTTTATTTTGAATACTACTTGGTACCCACTGTAGCGGTCAGCATTAGGGATACATAGCAACAGGGCATAGTCCTTGCCTACATGTTTGCCATCGTAAGGGAATCAAGGGTTCTGTGAGGTCCTAGAACGAGGACATAAGCTGGTGAAGGGAGTTAGCCCAAACCTTCCTGCGTCTACCTAGATTTTCTAGATGAAGGGCACCGAGGCTCAGAGTAAGCCAGGATTGGAGCCACTGGCTCTCATCTCCGGAGCCAGGGGTCCTTCCACTCTGCCTGTGGACATTAGAAGAGCCAGGAGGGACCCAGAGGAGCTGGACTAAAAGGAGCGGGTGTGTTCATGACTGGACAGCTCAGGCTTACCGAATGTCTTCTCATTGCTGGTCCTGAATTTTAATCGTGACCTTTAGAAAAACCTGATCTCCTGGGGCCCTTTGAAGAGAAATCTTAGTCGAGTCTTTCTTACCTCTTACTTCCTCTGAATGCTTCACTATCACTCATTAGAACAATAGCTTAAAAACCTCACCAAACTCATCTGATTCACCACTAGGCCAAGTGGGGTTTCTTGTGTGTCTGAGGCAGAATATTTTTACCTTGCAATGACTAATAAAATAGGGCCACACAGGTCACTGGTGCATAATGAATGAATTCATTAATTTGATTCTTTAATAGGGAATCATTTTCCTGAGGAAACCTTGAGACATGTACTAATATGATCTACCCATGAGAATTTAAAAATTGAACATCAAACAACAACTACATTGTTCATATCTGACAGCCACCACTGCCCACTTCATAGGTTGTTCCCCCTAGAGTGACAATATTTAGTAGAAAGAGTTGAAGGCTTGAATCTGCAAACATAAATTTAAACTATTGCTTTACCACTTAATTAGCTTTTAGCTACCCGTGAACTTCCGGATTTTAATGGAAAGGGTTGTTTACAAAATGCTAATGGTACTAACTCCATCCTCATAATATGGTTGTGAGATTTCATAATAGAAACAAAAAAAAAGGCAGAGTGACAATAATCTCAGCCCTTTTTATTATTGCTACTGGCTTTTATTTAAAATGACCACCTTCCTGTAACTACCTGGGTATTTCAATAGTGTTCTCCTATATTTATTTACATTCCCGTTCTAAACTCCATATTTAGTTACTATTTCTCCATTTCCTCTGGTAGAGGGATTTGCGTAGTCAGAGTTGGTGGCCTTCTCTTGCTGTCCTGGAATCTCCATGCTATATTCCAGTTGGGTGAGCTTTCTTTCTCCTCTTAGAACACTGGGTGCATATGAGCTAGTTTCAGAGTTTTTCCTTTGGAAAGAATGCTCTGGACGTTCCCAGGTGGTTAACAGTTCATTGCCTTAACATTTCAAGTTATTCAGGTCACAAGGTCACTTCATGGAAGGAAAACAAGACCTTCCAGCCACACACTAGCACAGTCACCGGAAACTGCACCGTTAAGGTCTTTTGGATTTTTGCAGTTTCTCACTCTTCTTTTGATGGTGTGAGTGGTGAACTGAGATTTAAAATAGCCCCATTCTCCTTTCCCAGGGTAAGCCTGTGATGCTTCTGTGTCACTGAGGGATGTGATTTACTTTTCTATATATGACCATAGGACAAAGACATTCCTTCAGAGCATGCACCTGTCACTGGGAAAGGCGCAGAAAAGGAAACAGCCCTGGAATTTAAAAATTACTGTATAAAAATAAGGCTCACTCTTTATTTTTCAATTCAGTATCTTTTAAACAAAATTGAACTCTGTTAACCAAGCATTTTTGTTTTCTTTTTGGGAACTATATTAGGGTGGGGAATAGAAAGAAGGAAAAGAAAACCCCTCAATTCAAATGTTTCACATGAATTTGCCATTAGAACTATCAGCCCATAGGTGAGTCTGGTAAATAACTCCAGGCAGCAAAGAAGCCCCTCCATCTACCCAGCAGAACAGCCGACTCAGTGGGTGTGCAAACTGCCCTCATGCAGAGAGGGTCACGAGTAGGAGACTCACCCCCCACTACCACACTCCCATTTCAGCCTGTGAAGACCTCCTGTAGTGCTCTCCTACAGGAAGCTCATCTCCCATGTCTATCCCAGACATACTGCAAGCTATTCTTTTCTTTTAGGCGTAGCTGTTTACTGTGTTTTCCCACCTCACTGGAAGCTGTGCACATCCTACTGCACTCACAGCATCCCGCAACAGTCAACTCAGCATAGCCCTTTCGTTTCCCACGTTCTTCCCACATACGCCCTCTCAGCTAACCTCCCCAAATCCTCTTCTTACAGTTGAAGAAACCTAGATTCAGATGGAGCAAATCATCTTTCCAAGACACACGTGTGCACACACACAAGCAGAGGAGCCAGAACTCTGATCTTTTGACCTCCGTCCCACGTTCTCTCCGGGGACCAGCAGCCGTGCTGTCTCCGCCTCCAGGGCAGCAGTGATCCCAGAGACAGTGCCAGGCACACAGCGGGGCTCAGTAAATGTGTTTAAATTAGTAAATGAAAAAATAAATGAATAATACAGCTTCGGGAGTTATCTCCTCTGACACATCATGAATTTCATAGATAATGAAACAGAAACTCACTAAATCTACACAAATTATTCAAGAATCGTTTGTTCTAAACTTAGAACAAGTTTCCTTTAATAATATTCCATTGCTCCTATTATTTTTTTATGATTGTCATTATTGATTTATGTTTTTACCCCAGTCAAGTCTGGTGTATGTTCATAAATGTTCTTATTACAAGTGCTCAATAGGAAAACAAATATCCTGGTGCTTAGAGAGGGGAAATCTCCCGAATATCAACATGCATAGTGGCTATATTGCCATTTTTTAGGTAGTTAATATAACAGTTAACAGCCCAGGGCAGAACAGGAAGTGAGCATGCTATCTGAAATAACCAGCGGCGGGTATAGGTTTCCCATGTCCATCAGCTTCACTCTCCTTGAACGCTGGAAAGTCCCACTCCTCTCTCCAAGACTTTGAGCTCTAATGATTAAGGTTTGAGTTTCACCTCCACCGTTTAGTAAACTATGTGACTTTGGAAATCTGGTGAATGACTTCACTTATAACCTAGGAAAGAATTTTTTTTTTTCAAAGGATGCTTGTGAGTATTCAGTGAGATCGTCTCTGCAAAGTACTGACATATAAATGCGACTTTCAATATCCCTTTCCTCCGGAGGGCCACCAAACCCATCATTACGGCCATTACTCGGCCCTTGTGTGACAGAAGTGTTTCAACATTTCTTGGGTTTAATTTCCAAATTTTATCAACTTTTAAAATTAGTCTTAAGAATATATTTGTTTAACATTTCCACTAAGCAAAATACTCCCATAAACCAAACGTACATGATGTCTGATCATTGGGCAGAGATTAATTGCTCAGTTATTATGACCCAACATATTTTATAGCCTCTATTTCTCAAAAGATTTCAGATTTGAATTTATAATACAGCATCATTAAACCAAATTTGAAAGCTAATTGATAGTATATAATCTCAGCAACATTCTGCCTTCTGTGTAATTCGTGAAGCTCAGAGCATGATATCTTCCAATTAAGTGTTTGGTCATGGTCCTTGCTTCCATGAATCACCCGTACCTATCATGGGCTACTTTTCTCTTGTTTTGTAATTTCAAAATTTAACTGGAAACTGGTATTTCCTGATTCTCTACCAAAATAAATATAATCTGTTATTAATAATAACATGTTATGGATAGGTTTTATCATCTGTAACCAGTGAGGCCTTCTAAAAATAAGACACACAAATCATCCCTTCTTAAAAAAAAAAATTAAAAATTACAAATCATTTAATCTTTGGGATTCATGATGTTAGTATTCATCCTTCACTTTTAGTTTGGCCAAGAAAGAAATCATCCGAGAGAGAAAAGGTTCACCCTATCCACACAGCCACCTTAATTCTGTTCCCTGGGCCCAGAATTCAGCTCAGCACAGCCAGTCTGGGCTGATTCTTCTCAAACCCTGCCTCCCTTTTTCCCCCCTCAGGTCAGTCCTTTACCCCTTATTCACTCACCACCCCACCACCCACAGTCTGCCTAGCTGTCTTTTCCCAGTTCCTTAGTGTTCTGAATTCTATTGCATTTTGACAAGTCACATGTTGCCTGCATTTAAAAACTCTTTCCCTTATTCATATTGCACTACAAATTTAAGGTGACATCTTGTAATTGTGGATGTTAAGAAGCATCAATTAAATGAAGTTATATAAAAATGTTTCTGGCATATATAGCAAGTTCTTAATAAATATTAGCTACTGTTTTTAGTTCTGGCTTTACCTTGGATTCATCTGTAATTAGGCTACTATTGTGAGCACTGAAATTCAGTAATTAATTCTATAATAATTATTATTTTATATCCAGTACAGTGTGATATGTTACATATTAGTTTCAAGACTATAAATTCTTTAAAGGGTATCATACCTTCTATTTCTCTGCATTTCCTAAGTAGAAATAGCGAAAATTGTACTAGCAACAGTCTGTGATATCACTGCATCATTATAGCAGTCTTCTAGGGTGCGATTATCATACCGTTGGATAGAGGAAGAGACTTAAACTCACTCGAGTTGTAGTGGCAGCGCCACAGTTCCCATTAGATAATGGAACCACAAAGCCAGCTCTCTTAACCACCATGACACAGGGTCAACCCGTGAACCACACAGGACTTAGGGGCACTGACCCTTGGGTAGTTGAAAATCCACGCCTAACTTTTGACTTCCCCCAAACTTAGGCTGTCTCTTGGTAGCTATGGGGATTTGTTCCAGGACCCCTTCAGATCCCTAAATCTCAGGATCGGTGCATACAGTTGGCCCTCCACATCTACACATCGCAACCTCAGATTGGAACAGTGTGGGTATTTACTGAAAAAAATCCATGTACCAGTGGACCCACGCAGTTAGAAACCGTGTTGTTCAAGGGTAGGCTGTGCTACCTAATCTATGTGTCGTATCGCCCTTACATAATGAACATCAGTAAAGGCTTATTGTCTTGTCTTATTGATTCTTGCAGATGGACCCACATGAGAACATCTTACTGAGCACTCTTGAGATAAAAAATGAAATGGCCACATCTGAGGCTGTGATGGGCCTTGGAGACCCCAGGAGCACCATGCTGGCTTATGATGCCTCCGGCATTCAGTATCGGAAAGCTGGGCTGCCCAGGCACAGTTTTGGCCGAAATGCCCTGGAACGACACGTGGCGCAGAAGAAAAGCCGCCTGCGGAGACGTGCCTCCCAGCTGAAAATCACCATCCCCGACTTGACTGATGTGAATGCCATAGATCGGTGGTCTCGCATATTCTTCCCAGTGGTTTTTTCCTTCTTCAACATCGTCTACTGGCTTTACTATGTGAACTAAAACACAGCCTTTCGCAGGAAGCAAGGACTAGATTCCTCCTCAAACCAGTTGTACAGCCTGACATAGGACTTGGAAAACACATCAATCCAGGACAAAAGTGATGCTTAAATACCTTAGTTGCTGGCCTATCCTGTGGTCCATTTCATACCATTGGGGTTGCTTCTGCTAAGTAATGAATACAGTAAGGTCCTTGTGGTTTTCCAGTTAAAATGCAAGTGATTTGTACACATGCTGGCAAGACTGAGTCTGAGCGTTCCACTTTATCTGCCTAGTATGCAGCCGACACAGAGGGGAATTATTTAGAAGATTTTCTTAGAAGGCTCACTAGCACTGTCAGTCATTTCGCTGAGAAGCGGTCCTATCCAGATCCTCCCATCGTCATTCCTAAGGTTGGCGTGCTGCTGTGACGGCCGCATGCTCCTGAAACATCACCCTCAGTGCCACATGGACACGCTTACGGAAGGTGCTCTGTGCCTGTCTTATTATGACGATAATAGTGCCGTGGGTAGGTAATTCCCACTGGCTTCTAGAACGTTCTCATGTAGTTCAAACAGGATAGAAGGACTCAAGACAGAGAGTCAAGAAACCAACTTGGCCAATTTCAGATTGCTTGAGCACTGGGAGTCAGCTGTGACATCTTCCATTTTGACATTAGAGATCAGGAGAATTCTAAACGTTATCACGCATGACGGCCAAAGAAATTTTTTTTAAATGCTGTTTCCTAGGTGGTTAAAAGGAGAGTTCAAAGCCCAGAGCGGAGTGGAAAATCCAGAAATGACTGTTGTAACAAAATTAAAGCAAGCAAGCATCAGGACCCTTCTCAGCCCCACACAGCATCTGGTCCATACATATCATGAGCAGTAGCAAAAGGTAGAACAAGAGATTTTTCACAAGCTTTTGACAGCATACCTACAGAAGCTTGTATAGTTTCTCTAATTCAAAGACATCCACATAAGAGAAAAGTTAGCCAAATTAGAATTATCTTACAGGTAAGTTAGATGGAGAGTTACTCAAATATATGAATATAGAGCCCAAAGTGAGCAAACAGGTTGCTTTTTTCATACCTCTGCTGTCTCTGCAACATTTTCCCTATAAGTTTATTTCTGACTTTAATAGGGTATTTCAAAAGAAAGATTTGTTCATTTCTTTAAAGGATTAATGGTTCTTTCCAGCTTTTCTTGCTTCTGAAATTCTGATTATATTCTTAGAAGACAGAAAAAGTAAGGCTTTGGAGAGATTGAGTGAACTCTATTTCCTTATGTGCAATAAAGTTCACCTTAGTATTTTTCCTAGCAAACAATACTTCAAAGATTATGTGCACAAGTAGAGTCAGTTTGTGGATTTGTTGGGTTTTATTTTTTTAAGCTTGCTTTCATTGTGGTATGTTGCAATCTCCCTAATCAAGGAAAATAGCAAAATGAGTGGACAACGGGCTAACAACAAAACCACATTAACTTGGTGAAAGTTATGAACCTCAGTTGATACTGCAGAAAAATCTCTAACTGATAATCAGGTGGGCACCATGTGTTGTTTTCATTCGATTTTTAAATTGTGTCATTGTGCTTCTTCCAACATATGCATTCATATGTTGGACAGTAAAGAGAATAAGCTAATATATTTTATTTCTATCAATATGAGGTTCATGGAGAAAATAGTGAATTGCTAAATTTTTCTTAAAGTTTGATTTGATTGAACTTTCTCTTGGAGGATGACTTTGCTATTTCTATTTAAAAAAAACAAAAACCACTTCTTTTCAGAGTAATATTCCGAATTGTGCATAGTAGCCAAGGCCAGTATCTGCCCATAAATAAAATGTCCTGTTTTCCCCCTGATGATTTAGCTGTGTGGAATATGATGGAATCCTACTGCCCTCTATTCCAAGTATCTGAGAAGAAGAAACAAAAAATTTAGTACTTAGCTTTCTGAATTTGCCTCAAGACTGGGTAGCATTTTTTGCTCCCCACTGGCATTGGGGACTATGGCCTTTATTTTTTTATTATAAACTTGAACACCTCTGAGTCTGATCTTTGGGCAGAATCCAAGTACGTTTCCGTCCATGGGCTCAGAGTAGAGATTCTTCAAGTTTCTCCAGGGACACGCTTTCCCCGAGGCAATGATTTTGGGGCATCACGAATAAAAGTGCCTGCCTCTTGTCATCAGGGTTAAAGTTTGAGTGGTGTACATCAGGAAGGAGCATATTAATAACTCAGGTGCACGACTCCAAAATGCCATTCTGGAGTGGTCTCTCTAGAGACCACTCAGAGCCCAAGTGTGGAAATGGGCTCTCATTTGCAGTTATTGTAAAAGCCATAAAAATCATTGATATTGTCACTTAAAAATTTAACATCCAGAGAAGTGAACAGAGTAATCTAGATCAGAGTGGGAAGAAGCAACCTCACAGCACGAGCATTCAAAGCATTTAACCAGGGATTCATTTCTGCTCTCAGTGATAAGAAGAAACTAGGCAAAGGAGAACAAGATGGGACCTTGGAACAGATGCCCTAGAGCAAAATCCGTATGTCGGCATTCAGTAACCGTGTAGTTAGAAACAACTGACTCATCCTGCCCAGAGGTAACCAAAAGTAGATATAGAATTGATTCTTAAACTACGTTTTTACTGTGGTTGAATTGGGTGGGGGGGTAGCGCTGGGGAAGGGGTGTTAGATCTCATAAGTCCACAAAGACCAGTCAGCTAGCTATCCAGTGGTTAAATTTAAGGACCACAAAAATGTGTTTTTGCAATTCCGATATGCTATTACTATCAGTTTATACACATACGTATCGTTTGTCTTTTGATTAAAAAACAGCCAGATAGCCAGCAATTAAGGTGTTTTTTCATCTTTGTGAAATTCATAGGCAAATTCTGACTCTAAAATGCACAGTCTAAATGAAATCTTTGATCTCAATCTGTAAATATATATTGTACATGACTGCTAGTAGGTATGAAATGCATTTTCAGAACTGAAAACTCATGCAACATAATCATGTGTTTGCATAGGGAATGTTACCATTTTTCCGCTGCAATTTACTAACAGGAAAAGACATAATCAGGGCCATCTAGACTGTCCCTCTTCTCATCTCTTCAAAAGCAGTGCTCAGTTAAAAATAATGACAATAAAAATGGTCTACGAGCCAAAAGACTTCATCTTCTAGCATTAGGAACAACAACAACAACAAAGCCTGCCAGCTTAACAAAGCACAACACACAGAGAAAGTTCAGTGGGAAGCAAAATGGGAGAATGAATCACATTTATTTTAAGCAAGACCTGCATTAAATTGACGACTAAAACCGTTTTCATTTTCTATAGATAACTGTGTTACGATTTTATGATAACTTCATACTCAACAACAAAAACAGCAAAACAATGAACAAACAACAGGTCATACAGCAATCTACATGTACATATGTGTATATATGTCCATGTAAACATGCATACATATATATGCACTCATATGTTGGAAAACAAGGAATAAGCTAATGTCTTTCATCTCCTTCATCAAACCAGTGTATGGGTATTTTTAATTTGACGACCCACAAATCCACATGCTGAAACAAGCGATACAGGGTACTGAGCATTTCTCTATCAGCAAGTCAATGCCTACACTTCTTATAACCCATTGCACAATTTGTACTGTACCTCAGAACATCAGAAATTAACTAGTTCTCGCGTTGCTTGTCTACTTGCTCTCTTTTTCAAGGAAACCAATAACATCGTCCATTGGTGATTTAAAAACAAAAATGTCTTAAGGAAACAAAATGACTTTTAAACATCCTTCAAGGAGGAGGAAAAAAAAAGTAACTAAACCCCGCCATGTTGGTTAGGGCAAACACGCTCAACTGTAGCAATCACGCCATTTTGCTGAGTGTACAGAGTCCGTGTAACGTGAGCAATCATGACATTCGCTGCGTGTGTGTAAATACTCAAACAGATTTCTTACATATTTTTAACTTCTAATTTGTATTTTATGGTAAGGCAATGTGCGAATTCTGTTCATGGCTTAAGTTGATGTGTTATTATGTAAATAATTAAACATGCTGTAAATGAATAGTCAATAGATACAAATAATTGTTCAGTTTTTTTCTTAATATTTTTTTTTACTAAGTAAAATTACTGCAGTGCCCCAACAGAGTAATTTAAACATCCTTTTACATAAATGGTTTGGGATCCCAGATCGAAGGGTTTCAGTTTGCTATCACACACACACACACACACACACACTCACTCACTCACTCACTCACTCACTCACATTCAAACAACACTCTTTCCCTTGCCCACTCACTCACTCCTGCTCTCGCCCCCTCTACGGGAAACACACAGTGTTCATGGAGTGAGCATAACAGCCAACAGAGAGCCTGAGAAATGGCGACCGGGAGAAGCAGAAGTGATCACTGATTACTTGAGAGGGTTTTACATGTCGGAGCCCAAGAAACCAAAGGCTGTAACTTAAATCTCAATTTTCAAAGAGTAAAAGTTTATATTGGTGGCACTAGAGAAATAAAAATGCTTATTATTCACACTCGCTCCAGAACTTTATTACACACACTGCATCCTGGAAGACCTTTTTTTTTTAAGTAATAGCATTTTGTCTTTAGATAGTATTGTTCCTTTCAACCAAAGACTCCAGAATTATTTAAAAAACAAAAAAGGAAAGAAAAAAAGAAAAATGAGGGAAAATTGAAAAAAAAGACACTGCTTCAAACCAAAGGTTTAAAAAACATTTTCCAAGTACACTAGGAACGTTGTAAAAAATAGTAGAGCCAGCACAATGCTGATCGAGATACTACCCTAACGAAATCATTTCGGAAAACAACACTTAAACACAGCAGTACTCTTAAACATCCGTTTGCTTTTTGGATATTGAAGTAAAACATTTCTGTGGATACATGCAAAATTTTGACATCAGATATTAATTTGCTTCGAGAAGTTCTTTTGTGATAGACAAATATGATCTGAAATGATCAAAAACAAGACTTTGTGTTTTTTAACTTCCAAAAGCAAACTTCTCCTGTCACACGTCCACTAATCAGATGCCCTTGTGTGTGTCCTTTCACCACCTGACGCAAGGTGACACTTCTATCAGCTTGTGTCTTTCCCTTTTCAGTTCAGTCATTTACGTTCAACCGTGCTCATTCTTAACATGATTCAAAGTGGCAAATAATTTACATTCCATGACATTTTTTTATTTTGATTTGCATGGGTGTTTAAATAGTTCTGTTTTGAATATTGTCCCTGCACAGTTCTGAATTGTCCTTTTATAAAAAGTGATATTCTAGTTTCCTCACAATGTAGTGATTATCAGCCTTACTAATTACCTTGTAGCCTTTCTGAATATGCACAGAATGCACATTTTTCCAACGGCTAGAAAATGCAGAACACAAGTGGATATCATTGCATCTATTTTCATGTCTTTCTAAAAACAGGACTACTAAAAATCTCTGGGATACATGAGATAGTAACAAATGAGGATTATCAATAAGTAGCACATAAAAATTATTTTCTTGAATTTAAACTTACTACAGTCAGTTTCAGCATGTAAATATATAATAGTGTTGGCTAGTGTGTAATTCTTGAACTAAGAAATATAAATAAAACTTGAAAGGATGTGTATGTGTGCCTTCATTGGGTTCAGAACGTTTTTTATCTATTAGTATGAGTGAGATTGTGGAATGAGGGCTTTTGAGAAAAGCAGTGAAAAGCTTGGGAACTCGGGACCTGCTGTTGAGCAGACTTGAATTTGAGCTCTGACTTAACACACATTGCGTATAGAACTGTGCAGCTCCTCCATCCATCTCTCAGTTTTCTTATCTGTGAAGCAAGTAACTCTGCATCCTTCAAGGGGCCGTCGTGAAGATGGAATGACATACCCCGTAAGAAGTCCTGAGCACAGTGCAAGACGCATGGTAAGTGGTATGTGAGCAATAAGTACTATTGTGCTGTTGTTAAACATCACCATTACTAGACCGTTCAGTGTATATATCACAAATTCTATCATGACAGCGATTATTAAATGTTCTCACAGGTTATATGTTTTACATTAAGGATAATTAAGAACTTGGCTTCAGTTATAAAAACATGATAAATACAAGGCGCTCAGTCATTTAACATTCAACGTATATCTTACTGAAGACGTTATGCTAAGGACTTTACCGATTTAGTATTCATCTAATCCTTACCATATTCCTAAAAATAGAAGAAACTCAAGATCAGAAAGTATTAAGAATGTTGCCCATGAGACTGAAAGAGCTTGGATTCCTGCCCAGGCCAGAAGGACCCCTAAGTCCTCTTGCAGTTTCTTTCCACCTCATCACTGAAGTAAGTGGCCAGGCTAGTTTAACTCTCATTTGTTTTGGTCATTTCTCAAGAAGCCTTGCTGAGGGCCCACCACCTGCCAGACCTCATTTAGGTTTGGGAAAATAGAGGAATGGCCTCCTAGGTTATGCAGCCTCTCAAACACGTGGGAACTCTGTCGAGGCCCGTGAGTTACTTGGTGACAAACCTAGTGTCTTCACTCTTAGTGACTTTATAATGTCCAAAGAGTACCTCACTGGGCTCTGTCAGCTTGACGAGGCAACCTGTCAGGACAAAAGTCATGATTAACAGGAGCCGTCGCTACCGAGGACTGATGCCACCGCAAAGACTCAGCTGTAGGACGAGGGACAGCCTAGTTCTCAGCCTCACAGTGCATGCTGCAACTGAATCATCTAGAACTGGAGAATTCATTTGCATTTGACATTCCCAATTCTGCTGAGTTGTCAGCATTTCTATCCAACAGAGAGAACACACGTATGTTCAAATGCATGAACACGTTCACATAGCTAGTGATGCGTGTATGTGTATGTGAGCATGTACGTAGGAGCCCAGATGGGTAGGGGCATGGTGACGGCCAATAGGAGATGCTGGGTTCATGGTCTGTTACTTACCTTGGGAAGGGAATGCTCCTAAGTATTTCCCCCAGCAAAAGAGCCAATTGATTGGTAGTGGGAGAATTCCCGCACTCATATTCTAACTATTGTAATTCCCTGCAGTGGAGCTTTAGATGGCTTGCTCTGCTCTGAAACTTGTTCTAATTCTGAAATGCCGCATGACATTTTTCATGCCACCCAGTTCTCCAGGCCTTGAAACCAGCTGCCAGTATACCAGTTTGGTGGGGGAAATGCTCAGGGATGAAAATAGACACAATCAGTCCATAATCCTTGATTTTGTAAAGCAGACAGCAGCAAAGCAATGTTAACACCTTCATGTCCCTAAAATCTCGGTGTCAGAGCATTACCCAAAGAGGCCAGCCCTCTTGCACCCTATCTACCACAGCACCACCCCACCATGTGATCTGCAATCAGGAATAATCTTGGGGCAACAAGTTTTAGACAAGCCCCAGAACAATTTGGCTCCTTAGACAAGTCCCTTACCAATTTATCAATTTGTGCAGGTTCTGGTCTTTTCTGTTCATATGTTTCAAGTGACTAGCTAGGTTATTAGTATTATATTTATTTGTATATTTATTTTTTTTCAGTTCAGAGATTTTTATTGGAAAGAAAAGAGAAGCTGCTGGGACATACTGAGAAATGATGCTTAGGGTCCCACAAGAAGTGAGGAAAATGAGTGTTTTGAAAGGTAAGGAGAGAGAGTGGAAACAATTTCTCTGAGACCGGGAAGAAGGGCAGCAGTTTCCATGGAAGCAGAGATGTGCACACTATTCAGTGGCAGTGACCTGGGGAAGGAGGCCACTGAGCATAAAGCACAATGCAGCTTACGCTGCCAGCCCTTGCCACTGCTCCCGGCATTCCTCCTGAAGTGGCAGAGTCTTGTGGCCACAGCAAAGAGTCAACAGGCTGAAATATCTCAGAAATGAAATGTTTTTCCTATACAGCTTTATTTAAGAAGTTAGATTCACCATCAGACTCCCATCTGGGACTTAGTGCATACTTGGTCCCTCCATCCCAGTAGGTGGTATGAGAAATAGCAGGATGAATTTGATGTTAGATCAGTAATGTACTGTTTCTAGAAATAGATGTCAAAGGGGGTGGGGATAATTGGCTCCAGTTGTGAAAGTTGAAGGCTAACAAAAGCTACAAAGTTTGGTTAGAGTATCACTGTATCTCATGTCCTATGTCTTGGAAACTCAAATGTGTACACAGTGCTTAGTAGGAATTGTAAAAAAAGTAATACAGGCATGGTATAAGACAATAGGGAGTGGTGGGGATTGTGGATAACTAGGGAGAACAAGCTCTACCTAAAGAAGCAGCCACCATGAGCCCTATCCAATTGTCTTGAGGAATTGCAAGCCCCATGTTGCCAGAATAGTCTCAGAATGCAAGAAGCAAAACACTAAGTCTTTCACTTTCTGGACAGGGATAGTACTGTCAGAACGACAATGAAACTTCCATCTCTCCTGTGCCAAAACGCTCACCCTCATATTCTATAGCTGTGGTCCTCAAGCTGAGGTGGAAGAAGGAGCACATTGCACGCTCCAGGAGAATTTATGTAGACTGAACAGGGTTCTATGTCATCATCATTGTGGGAGATCAGTTTTCTTCCCCTTTCTGGAGGCCGACATCTTACCAACTTAAAAAAGTAAACTGAGACTTTTAGTGTTCTCTCAAGACAAAAAAGATACAGAGACTTTCATCTTTTAGTATAAACAGGAACAGAAAATTACAAGCAGAAGTTTTCACAAGGTGAACTTTTTACCACCCAAAAACCTCATGTAGACTGGACGTGAGTGAATTAACCTGACGTAAAGAACTAACAAAAATTGTCTAGAAATGTCTAAGGTGAAGCTGCAGTAGTAGAAGAGGGGAACCATAGAGTGGTCCTCCCTTACCCAAGAGGGGTACGTTCTAGGGGCATGTCTGAAACCGCAGATAATACCCCACCGTGTATATCCGATGTTTCTTCCTATACATACCTACCTGGGATAAAGTTCAATTTGTGAATCAGACACAGTAAGAAATTAACAACAATAACTGACCCTAAAATAGAATGCTTATAAAAATATAACAGTTATGTAAATGTGGCCTCACTCTCGCTCTCAGCAAACAAGCACAACTTTTTCCTTCTACACAATTTCACAGACAGATCTGTTCTCATCATAGGTCATAGTCACCTTCACATACATTTTCTTTCCTTATTAACTCAAGAACCTCTTCACTTAAAGGAAGCACTTCACAGCTTTTCTCTGGCATCTTTGAGTTGCCAGCATCACTACTCTTGTGCTTTGGGGCCTTTAGGAAGTAAAGTAAGGGTGAGTTGCTACGTGGGATACCTGGAATTTTACTGCCTATGTTTAATGCTCAGACTTCTATGGTACCATGACTTATAGTTAGGTCTTTTATCCATTTTTAGTTTATTCTGGTGCAAGGTGTAAGTTGGTGGTTTAGTTTCACTTTTCTGCATGTACCAGTCTGGATCTCCCAACGCCATTTAATGAAAGACTATTTTTCCTCCATTGTATGCTTGTGCCCCCTTTGTCAGATGTTAATTGAGCATAGAGACATGGGTCTATTTCTGGGCTCTCCATTCTGTTCCCTTGATTTATGTGTCTGTTCTTATGTCAGTACCAGATTGTTTTGATTACAGTGGCCTTGTAGTATAGTGTTACAACAGGTACAGTGATCCCTCCAACTTTGTTCTTTCTCAAGATTACTGAGGCTACTCGGTCATTTTTGGTTCCATATAATTTTACATAGTATGATAAACCAAAGAATTTTATTTTTTTAATATTTTATTTATTTATTTTAGAGGTGGGGGAAGGGAGAAAGAGAAATATCAATGTGTGATTGCCTCTTACACACACTGCTACCGGGGAACTGGCCCGCAGTCCAGGCATGTGCCCTAGACTAGGAATTGAACCGGCAATCCTTTGATTCGCAGGCCAGTACTCAATCCACTGAGCCACACCAGTTAGGGCTGATTCCATATAAATTTTTGAAATATTTGTTCTAGATCTGTAAAATAAGCCATTGGTATTTTAACAGGAATTGCATTGAATCTATAGATTGCTTTGTGTAGTATGGACATTTTAATGATGTTAATTCTTCCAATCAATGAACATGGTATATATTTCCATTTATTTGTATTTTCCTCGGTTTCTTTCTTCAGTGTCCTGTAGTTTTCTAAGTACAGGTCTTTACCCTCCTTGGTTAAATATATTCGTAGGTACTTTATTTTTCTTGTTGCTATAGTAAAGGGATTTTTTTTTCTTAGTTTCTCTTTCTGATAGTTGATTGTTAGTATACAAAAATGCCATTGATTTCTGAATATTGACTTGTACCCTCCTATTTTGCCAAATTCACTTATTAGGTCCAGTAGTTTTTTGGTAGAGACTATGGGTTTTCTTTGTGTAGTATCATGTCATCTGCAAATAATGACAGTTTTTTCCTCCTTTCCCATTTTGATGCCTTTTATTTCTTTTTTTTGTCTGATCGCTGTATCTAGAACTTCCAGTACTATGTTGAATAAGTGGAGAAAACAGGCACTCTTGTCTTCTTCCTGATCTTAAGGGAAAAGCTCTTAGTTTTGTCCACTGAGTATTGGCAGTAGGTTTCTTGTATATCGACTTTATTATGTTGAAGTATGCTCCCTCCATTCCCACCTTGCTGAGTGTTTTTATCATAAGTGAGTGCTGCATTGTAGCATATACTTTTTCAGCATCTATTGGTATGATCACGTGATTTTTGTCTTTCATTTTGTTTATGCAGTGGATTACATTTATTGTACCATCCTTGCACCCCCAGGATAAATCCCACTTCATCATGCATGGTATATGATCTTTGTAATGTGTTGCTGGATCCAGATTGTCAATATTTTGTTGAGGATTTTAGCATCTTTGATTATCAGAGATATTGCAACCCATATTCATAGCAGCGCTATTTATAATAGTTAAGGGTTGGAAGTGGCTTAAGTGCCTGTCAGTAAATGAATAGATTTAAAACCGGTGGTACGCTTACACAATGGAATACTACTAAGGAGAAAGAAAGGAATCCCTACCCTTTGCAACAGCATGGTTAGAAGTGGAGTATTATGCTAAGTGAAATGAGCCAGTCAGCGAAAGACAAATACCATAAGATCTCACTTATAAGAGGAATCTAATGAATAAAATAAACTAACAAGAAAAACAGAACCAGAGACATGGAAACATCGAACAGGCTGACAACTTCCAGAAGGAGGAGAAGAGGAAGAGGTGGAAAGAAGGGAAAGGGACTAGACAAAGAACATGTATGAGTGACCCACGGACATGGACAACGATGTGGGGATTGACTGTGGGGGCAGCGGATAGGTTGGATGTAGGAGGGCAAAGCGGGAAAATATGGGACAACTGTAATAGAATAAAGAATAATAAAAGAAGAAAAAACAAGAGTTAGTTGAACACAAGCTCTGTGATACCTTGACAGTCCCTCTGAGAGTCTAGGTGGCTACTGACAGGCAGGGAGTTGACACAGTGTGGACGTGCAGGACAAAGGGATGGTTCGCATCCTGGGCCGGATGGAGCGGCGTGTCGTGAGATTTCATCGCACTGATCAGAATGGCAAGCAATTTAATACTTACAAACCGTGTATGTCTGGAACTTTCCGTTTAATCGTTTTGGACTGCAGTTGACGGTGGGTGAATGAAACTGAGGATAAGAGAGGACTACTACAAATGGAAAGGAGAATTTTGTTCTAATTACAGTAAGAAATGTATATAATCAGTAAAACAGTTTGAAAATCACTCGTCCATTGCAATGGATTAAGGAACCTGGTCCCTGTCCTGGTGTTCCTGGGGAAGGAAAGGGAAGGGGGCTGGAAAAAAATAAAGGGTAAAGGGAGGAAGGAAAGAAGAAACTTAGAAACATTTTCAACATCTGACACCTTCCCCCTCCTCTAGTATGCAGTGCGAATTTAATTCTGGAAATAACAGTGTGAGGCAGACACCATTGACATAAAATGTCAATAATTGGTGTCATATCTCAGAGCTGACTAAGTCCAAGTCCCATGCACTAAACCCCTTTATTTTGCTGCTACCGAATACACAGAATGGGGCAAAGTAGGTTTACAGTTGTTCGTACAGCAAATAATACAATCATTAATAAATAGTAATGTAAGAAAAACTGTGTTTTGTGTACTCACAACTTTTGCCCTACCCTGTGTACATGAGCTCGGTCTAGCTTTTGGAGGCACAACATCTTTGAAAGTGAAGTTAGAAACAAGGCCAACGTTTGGGGGTGGGGGGAGAAGAGTTTACTCCTAAAATTTCATTTTATGTTTATAGTATTAGATTTCTTCATGTCATTCTAAAGAACTGAGAATTGCCCAGTTCTAGCTATTTTGATGTTTCCCTGAATGTATTTGGGCAAGAGCAGCAAGTCGTTTAAGTAAATCAAATAAGTGACCCAAACACATCTTCCAAAGGATTTTGAAAATCCACTTGCTTGCTTGCTTTCTCTCTGAATATGGTTAGTTTTTCTCTGTCTTCACTTAAAACCATTTTCAATTAGAAAAGCAATATTTATCAAGTTGGAAAATTATACTGTAACTTTCTTAAGTCCCAGAGGATGACGAGAAGGGACTCATTAGCTTTACCATAGCTGAGGCGATGCAGGGAGAGGAAGCTGCTTCTCAAGTCAACTGCTCAGCTGGGCATGCGGAAAGCTGGCGAGTGGCCTGAAGCTTCCCAAGAAAAACATCCAAAGTTTTTTAATGGACTGGCTAATCAAGGCTCCTGCAAGTCATGTGAGATTCACAGCAGGGTAACTTTAGGGTTCTTGGCACATCAGTATAGGAGTGGCCTAAGGAAGAGATTACATTTCTCATTCTCTGAGTGCACCGGCCTGAATGAAAAGAATGGAAGTTCCCTTTCTTCACCGAGCATTCTGTCCATGCGGAAAAACACCCTTGGAGGGATCGAAGACCCATTTGAGGTTGGCAACCTTTCAGAAGTGGCTTTGCCAAATCTTTATTTATTCATTCTATTTCTCATTCCACTTGCCAGGAATTCATTTGAACATTTGGAGGTTCTCTGTCTCTCTCTCTCTCTCTCTCTCTCTTTCTCTCTCTCTCTCTCTGTATATAAAACAAAACTATTGATGCATACAAAATATAAGATGATTAATAAATAAAAACTTTTAAATGTTTTAGAAGCTTCATCTAAAATTAAATTACAAGGATCTTGCCAGTTTGAAGTAAGCTTTTCCCATTTCAATGCTGGCAGATAACAAGGATGCTGGCTCCTGGTGCTGGCTCTTGTTCCAGGAGCAGCCTCGAAGCCCTTGGGACATCCTATTGGGATCCCTGGTTTGGAGTGGACAGCAAATGCTCAGGGAGCTTTCTGAGCCCACACAGTATATGCAGAGCCCAGTGGGGCCTCCTGCTTCCAAACTCTCCCTCCCAGCCGTATTAGTCTGCATGCTCCAGAATAACAGAGCCAGCAGGATGTGTGGGTACATATAGAGAGAGGGGTTTATTTTATGGGATTTGCTCATGGGGTTTTGGAGGCCACTATGTCCAAAATCTGCCAGGCTGACCAGCAAGCTGGAGACCCAGGGAAGAGCTGATGTTACAATTCAAGAACAAATTCCCTCAGGCTGGAGACCAGAGGAGATCTGATATTATGGTTCAAGTCCAAAGGCCATCTGTTGGCAGAATTTCTTCTTGCTCCAAGAGGGTCAGTCTTTTGTCCTATTCAGGCCTCCACTTGATTAGATGAGGCCCATCCACGTTATGGAGGGCAATCTGTTTTACTCAAAATCCATCATTTAAATGTTAATCTCATCCAAAAAACAACCTTAAAGAAACATCTAGAACAGCATTTGGTTGCATATCTGGGCATCACTGCCCAGCCAAGTCGACGATAAAATTAACCAGCACCACAGCCCATCATGCTCAGCACGTCCAAGGTGAAGTTTCAAAGTGGAATGGTGTGTCCCTTCTAAAAATCCTTCAAAGCTTCCATTTTCACTTAAGGAAGCCTAGACTGACCATGGCACCCAAGGTCTTTTCTGATCTGTTTGTTGTGCATTCTTAATATCTAGATCTCTTTTTTTTCACCCTGACCTTGAGTCCCAGGCTCCCACCAGGCTGAAAGTCATGATTTGCTCCCTTGCCTCTAGCCTTTGTGCTACTGTTTCTTCTTCCTGAAACAGTTTCCCTCGTTCCAAAAACTCCCTCCCTCATTAATTCCTATTCATTTGTTCCAGGTAAAAACTTAGACATCACTTCATTTGGGAGAGGTCTCCTGACTGCAAAAACTGATGATTAATTCCCAGCACCCCGCACCCTGCTGAGCACGGCATCTGCTCAGCGACTCTTTGTCACGTAACTGAATAAAGTCTACAAGTTCTGCAGAACAAAGAATAATCTGCATGTGAGTAAGCGTAGTGTCAGGTGACAGCATACAGTATTTAGTAACAGGTGCTTTTGCTCACAGAACCGGCATCCTGAGTGCACTCTGGGTTTTGCTCCCACTTCTCTGACTGCCCCTTTTCAGGGTCCTTCGCTGATTCCTCATCGGCTTACCAACCTCTTTGCATCAGAGGACGCCAATTTATGTCTTCATTCCCTATGCCTCTCCTCCGCTCCAGGCATTTCCCTGACATCTATTTTGGATAGCTAATGGACATCCCAAACTCAGACTGTTCGAAGTTGGCCTTTCCCACAAGGTTGGTGGCAACTTCAGCTCCTCCGGCCAAGAAATCTGTGGCTCTTTCTCACTTTTCGTCTTTTACCTCACGTCTAATTAATCAGGAAAGCGTGGTGGCTATGACTTCAGATATATCCAGAATGGGACTCCTCCTCCCTCTCTTCCCTGTGCCACCCTAGCCTGAGCTGCCAGCCTTTGCCTAGACCATTTTGACAGCCTCGTAGCTGGCCTTCCCTGTGCCACCCTTGCCTGGAGACTGAGTGGTCTGCAGTCTTTGCCTAGACCATTTTGACAGCCTCCTATGTCGCTGGTCTTCCTCCCGCCGCCTTTCAGACTGTTCTCAACACAATAGCCAGACTGATCCTTTTAAAAGATAAGTCAGATCAAGGAATCGCTCCAACAAAGGTCTTAACTGGTGGCACATTAGGCTTTGGGAGATCAGTCTTGGACAAGTTAATGCTTACTGTCAATGGTAATGCTTTACCATTAAGAGAATTACTA
This sequence comes from Macrotus californicus, assembly GCA_007922815.1. Lineage (NCBI taxonomy): Eukaryota > Metazoa > Chordata > Mammalia > Chiroptera > Phyllostomidae > Macrotus > Macrotus californicus. The sequence goes on from VMDR010002854.1 coordinate 32,613, forward strand.
AGTCAAATTATGTGGATCTTTTTGAGAGTTTAATGCACACCATCACATAGTGCTTCTTATCCTTCATAAATGAGAACACCTGTTTTCCCAGTTCTCTCCAACATTGTTATCATTTTTTCTCATCTTAAAACATCTTCCATTTTATTTTGTATTTACTTGGTGGTTAGTGAGATCTATACTCATTGGTCACTTTCACTTCTTCTGTGAGCTGCCCAGAAACAGTAAGTTTGAAAATAGATACATCCCTAGGCTAGCAGGTTAAACAGTTGAGTTCAGTGAAATGGCAAGCAGCTTACAACGGAACCAGTGCTCCCAAATAATCTTTCCTGAAGAATGTAAGAAAACGTCTCTTATTTCTAATTACCTCTGGCTAAGTCCTTTGCTTTTCTTCTCTTACTAATGAATGACCAAGAATGCAGATGTACATCTTTGTCAATGAGCATCTTATATTGTTCTTGATCAATGATCACTATGTATATGTTATAGGAATGTATTTGAAGACACTGCAGTCTCCATCTAGGGTTTCTGCATAAGGGAAGGAGCTGGGGAAATAGACCTAAGTTACTGTCAAAGTTCTTTCAGAACATTCCACACGTCTGAGAACTCTATCATTCCTGAGAGAAATAAGTTGCAAGGTTCACAGATGTTGTCTCGACCTAGAGGAAAAGTTATGGGGTGGGGCCACATCAAACAAGAATCAAGTTAATTCTTGAGTTGCTAGACCAAGTCTTTCTACCACGCTGCCTGCTGGTGAATGACTGGTACCTAAATCACCGGGACTGGTGCCGTTCCAGGGCTACCGGAGTGTGGTCTGCGGGACTGGGACCTGAGGAAGCCCTGTTGTTGAACAAGAACGCGGAGGCCATTCTGTTGCATATCATTCGTTCTTTCTGGGAAGGCATTAGGGCGGATTCAGATTTGACTTCAGCTTCTCGTACATATTGTTGTGGTGTTGTGGGCCTGATGATTTTAATTCAGTTACTAGTCTGAAAAGAGCGAGAAAAAGGAGAAAGAGAGGTGAGAGACTCAGGATGCAGAAACAAGTCACTATTAATGATCTGGGAGGTGTTGGTGAACAGTTCTGCCCATCATACCCGAAAGCAGCATGCCTTATTTAAGAGGGCCTGCGCTTATCTGTTTGAGTAAGAGCTAGTCAACCGAAAGACACCTTGGAACAAATGGTAGAGAACACAGCGTCTCGTGCATAATCAATGTGGCGTCCTGAGAGACGGGTGGATGGGCTTGTGGCCAGACAGGTCTGGGGATGAGTCCCAGCTCCTCTCCTTATTAGCAATGCAGCCTTGCTTGAACAATTTAAACATTCTAATCCTCAGTTCCATGATCTGTTAAATGAGGCTAATACTGCTGCTTCTTTACAAATTTGTAAATGTTTTTTAAGTCCCTCTCATTCAGCCAACAGTCAAGCCCAAGCTAAAAATGATTAATCGAAAATATAGACTACAGTCTGTGCCGAAGGATGTGCTGTAATATTGACTCACAGGATCTTGTCACTGGTGGCTCTCTCTTGTTTAATACAGGACTATCCGAATGGTCAGTTTAGGGTTCTATTGACTTGAGAGATGCAAAAAAAAAAAACACAAAAAACAAGAACATAGCTCAAGTCTTGTTCCTTATCTCAGATAATGTGATAAGAAATGAAGAAACAAGTCCTTAGTCTCAGGTTGTTTTAATCCTTTGTGTTATTAACACTTCCCTGGAAAAGGTAAATCGGTTGATCCAATAAAAAGGAAGCCACTACTCCCAGTGAGTGGGTCCTATGAGCCAGTAAACCAGTAGGAAACAAGCTTCTACCTCCAAGGTAACGAGCTCAGAGGAGAAGGTCGGAAATATTTTGCTTTGCATGGCAGCAGTAGAACAAGGTACTCTCAGAAGGTTGAGCCCTGGTTCTGGACAGGAGCCCTATAGTGCACATCTTGTTCATATGAAGCTATGAGACCACTCAACTCCTTCACTTTCTGTGTTTGAATAAACAGCTAAAATGGGCCCTATTTTATTTGACCGGGTGGGACGACCAGTCAATGGACCTCACGCCCCCAACCTTCAGAGTGGACTTGGTGGTTCGGTCAGCCAATCTTCCTAAACTCAGTGAGTTGTCCTTGGGTAGGCACGTCACCCCCAGGCCCCGTGGAGTCCTTTTGGGGGGACTGATATGCAGTTTGGGAGGGAGATCTATTTTTTTCTCAAGCAGAACAGAGACAGAAAGAGATTCCTCATGAGGCTGTGTAGTGCCTATATCTACCTATCACACGTGCCAAGGACTTTTCAGTTACATGAGTCAATAATGATGTTTTTGTACTTGAGGTAATTTGACTCGATCCATTAAGAGTTTAATTTTATTGGTCTGAGAATTAGCAAGAAACAACTGGGACCACTGACCGTGTCCTCCCAAGCCCTTGATTCTGCCAGCTCACTCAGTGGTCTTCAGCAACGGTTGGCTGTTCTTAAGAATTTTAGGTAAATGCTCCAAGATGTTGCTATTGCTGTTGCAATTGTTATCGTTCTTGTGTTAATATGAAACTATGAATGTCATAACTGCTTTTTATCCCACTGATTTTGACCTGAGCCTGGAAGATGCATACCTGCAGGCATATGTATCCTCCTGATTTGGAAGCCTGAGTGCGCTTCAGAGCATGCAGTCAGCTGGAAAGGCCACAAACAAGAGCGGCTTTCTGAGAAAGCGCCTGCCAGGAACGCTGCTCCAAGCATATTGTGTGAGCAGCCGGCCTCAGCAGCAGTGAGAATCTACCAGAAAAGAAGGTGGAGAAATAGACTTACAAGCAACAGTTTGGGATCAAGGGGGTCCAGAAGGCACAGCCTTTCCATGTATCCCCACCACCTTTAGGAGGGTTCCTCAAGAGAGACGCCTCAGCCCACACAGCCAATGGGATGGAGTTAGGGGTTCGTTGCAAAGTCCATCCACAGCCTGAATGAGATTGATCACATTCCAAACTCAGATCATGATTAACTCTGTAGCTGGATCTCCTCCACTGAACAGGCTGTGCAGCCTCCTTGGCTGCCAGGCCAAGTGGAGGGCCTCCAGGTTCCTTTTCCTCCTGCCTCTACCCCTGTCATTCTGGAACCTCTTTCCAATCTGAAGCGATCACCCAGGTCACTGGGACCCAGCCAACAGCCCTCAGAGGGATTTAGATTGCAAGGCAGAATGACAGTGGAGATAGTAATTTGAAATCAGACAGACTTGGGTTTTCTTTCCTGGCCCAGAGAGATTTGATCAGGGACCCACTTCCGGCAATTGTCAGAGAGAGTGGGGTTGAGTCATGGACCCCAAAGTTATCTATTATCACACCCCATAATGGTTTCTCAGTCTTAACTCTCTTTTTCAGAATAACAGCCCAAACTTTTTTTTCTCTATGCATTTCAAAGAATCGATTCTATCAGTCTCAACCCTTTCAAGTATAAAAAGAATCAGGGCTTCTGCCGAGAAAAGCAATGAGATGGGAAAGAGTCAGTAGCCATTTGGTGGTGGGGGCCTGCACACTCTGAGTACAGTGCCTGCCCCTTGTGATGAGGCTCAGACACAAAACACCTGAGTGAGGTCTACTATCCCATGGAGTTGCTGATGGACAGAAATCCAGTTCCATTGGCTTCTGTAGTCTGGAAGTTCACACACTATAGAAAGTCACTGCTATTAGTCTATCTCAGAGCAGTGTCCAAATAATGTAATAACATTTCACAGTTATTAGCCTTTTCTAAGTTATTGCACTTGGCTCAGTCCCGGCAGGAAGCCCACGTCCTGGAGCAGAACTCAACTTTTAAACACTGTAGTGATTGTCCTGTTTTAAATAATGGGTTTGCCAATGGAGGCAGAGGAACTTTATGATCCTTAAAGAATTATGCACTTATCTATTTTAAATGTCAGGGGTTTAATGCTCTTGGCTGATTAAATCAACGTCAGGGCAGTGATTTCTCTACAGCTGTCAGAAGAAATAGTGAGAGCACATTTCTGCCTTTTGAGTTCACTGGTCTGTGAGGTTCTAGTCACCAAAGATGAGAATTTTCAGCTCACCAGGAGGTTGTATCCGTGAAAGTTACCTGGAGGGGGTTTGTTTGTGAGGCACGAGAGGGAGCACGCACTGCTCAGAAAAAAGGTAATATCTATTATCCTAAATATCGTACCATAGTCCAGAGTGACATCAGGTCTCTTCCCAATGGCCCACTTGGATCCACTTATATCTGGATAATATTGGGAAAAGTCGCTTCCCTCTTTTTACTCTTTATCCTTGAATCTCAAAGAAGCATTGGACTATAGAGCAGTACTGTAGGTAAAATATTGAGTTTGTCCCAAGAAATGTGCCCACCTAGAGATGGCAGCTCTCTTCCTCACCCTCTTGTAGAAAGTGCCTCACCAGAATGTAGCCTCGTAAAGCCGGCCTTACACGTTCGCTGATCCACAGCCTCTGTCCACAGCAGATTGGACCCTGAGGTCGACACCTGAGCTAAGCTGAATTCAGCACGTGCGCTCTCTTGGGAATTGGGAATCGCGGCACAGAGACTGATGCAGTTAATCTAGGACAGCCAAAATGGACAGTCAAAGAGATTTCAGGGGCTTCAAGTACCTCAAGGGACAGCTATATGCATGTGGATGAATAGACAGAAAGTTGGTCTTTTTAAGAGAAAAGAATGACGCAAATATCTGGAATATACAAGTGTTGAGGGAAAAGGAAAACAGGGAGAGAAAATCCCTGGGTTCCTGGCAGCTGTCCTCATGAGGTATGGTTCTACTTACTCAGTTTTACAAGATACCTAGGATCCTCATAGTACACCTTGCTGTGCTAAGGTAGCTTCAGTCCATCTCTATTTCTTGCTATTTTTAGCTGAGCATTTCCTATTTATGCATCTGGATTGAGAGACATTTTATTAACTGCACATCCATTAGAATAAAAGAACAGAAATGTACTATTGGACAAATCAGGTGTCATCAATCAAAACAACTACAAACAAGACTGGTAATCAGAGCCAAAGGGTTTTCACTGACTCTGCCAACTTTAACCTCCGTACCGCTCAGTGTAAAAAATTCATGGCACAGATAAGAAAGAGGAGGCCCAGGCAGGTTAAATAACTTCTCCCAAATGGCATAAATCATATCTGACAGAAACAGACAAGCCTGAAGTCTCCTGATTCCCAAACTCGTGCACGTCATCTCCAGGTGAAGCTGAACTCCAACCAGATTCCAGTTACGTGGAAGGAATTCCTTGTATCTCATTAGTTATAATTGTTCATCAAGTCCTCCAACAACCTCCTAATTGTTCCCCGGTAAACCAATCACGGATGTACGTGGATTCAGGTGGTTGCTCATTCTCTGTCTCAGTCCTCATTTGCAAAAGCACTCAAGGCAGTGGTGAAGATTCGAGATAAATGAAAAGGACTGGGCACGGTATATGGAGTCTGAAAACGTTTTACCCAATTCACTTCCATTACAATGTGGAACTACTCATTCCAGGTAAACAAAGCAAGGTGGAGGTGGCACCAGGGGCACCTGCCTCCTTCTCTACAACCCTCAAGCACTTCAGCAGCCAACTTACCGACCAACAGAGCAGGTAAGTGCCTAAGACCTTCAGTAAGGGCATCCTCCCTACCTAGTAGTGAGTGGGTGTTACTACCCCAGGTTCTGCATCTGACTGTTTTACCTTCCAGGCCTTATCTTAGCCATATTTCCTTTCATAGTCCCTCCCTTTTGAGTCCTGGCTGAGTAAATGACAGAAATTCCTAGTTTCTGCTTCTGCTTTATTGGATAGAACCTGACTTGGGTCGAAACTTGGTCCTAGATGAACTTCTGTTCAACTCCTGACCTGCCCACATTTTGCACTGGGTATGTTTACTGACTCGACACTTTAGGGAGCCCATTTCATGGCATATTTCTCGTCCTGCTAAACGTTCTCAAAGCGTCTTCTACTCTTTATTTTATTTTGTGAAGTCACATTCTGATCACTTTCAATGCCACCCAAGCCATGGAGGCATTGTAGGTATTCTCTCTGACATTTTTGGAGATTGTCCCTTTTATGTCAGTACTGCGGGAGTGAACTTCTACCAGGAAAGCATTCTAAACCTGCCCGTTCTCCACCGTCTTTTGCTTCCTCTCTAAAAGTTTCTTCACTGTTTTTGTCTTGTTTCTCCAGCCGTAACTATTCCCAGTTTGTCGGCCACCTTCATCTTATTTCTTCTCTCACTGTAAAACACTTGAAACAGCAGGTGCAAGTGACACTAGATTCAAAAGAGTTGGGTGGCATCTCCGTGGACAGCGCAGTAGCGTCCATCCCAGGCGGATGTGTGCAAAGGTTGAAGTGCTTAGTCTCTTCGGGTCTCTGATCATGTCCTCAAACCCTGGTGAAGGGACTAATGAACATCAACCAAGGGCAATTGCGGTGCTCTGCTCACTGTGTTCTCGTGATTTCTCATTAGGGCTGCAGCATCCCCTCCCAAGAAGAAGAAGGCAGAGTTGTAGCATTATATATATATATTTGGGGGGGCGAGGAATAAATCTCAGACACCCAAGGTTTGTTCTGAAAGGGAGAGAAAGATCTCCTCAGTTCTGGTACCAGTGCTGCCTGTCACCATAGCTTGACTAGGGAAGCTTCCCACTGGCTGAGTTTGCACTGTTACATGCCAGTTACACTGACCTTGAGCCTGACCTGAGAACTGGATCTCAGACTGAAGCCTTAAAAAAAGGAAATTAAATGTTAAACTTTATTAAGTCTTTGTATGACCCTCCACGGAGTCTTAAACTTGGTGTTAAAGGTCATATTTCTCTTGTTTGAGGGAGAAAAATCTGTCCTCGAAAGACGTCATGGTTTTTCAAAGTCAGGCTGAGAGCCTATTCTGGGCTGAAGAGGTGGGACCTGAGGAGCCAGTCTGCCTCACTGGTGGCAGAGTGTAACTCCACGTGAATTATTTTGATTTTTAGTGGTGCTTCCTCTGTCTGCAGAGCACCCTGGGTAGTGTCGGGAGTAAGAAGGGGGCAGTATATGCACATCTTCAAAAGTGTGGCAATCACAGTAGAAGAGAGGGGGGTTTAGCTGGGTGCTCCTGAGAACAACTGAAGTCAGTGGACCCAGAACCAGTGATATCTGGTATCAGTCAGAAAGGTCGAAGTTTCCCACTGCTTTTAAATTCCTATGTGTTCTATTTAAGTCTCTGGTGACATTTGGTTAAACACCATAACCTGGTGTCAGCCATGCCTTGGGGAAAATGATGCGTGTTTGGGTCATGGATAGGGCAGAGTGGGCTGGAAGGGTTCCTCAGCCCAGGGAGAGGCAGTCCTCAGATCAATAGTGCACAGAGTGACAGACGCAAGAGACGATTGGAACAGATTTTAACAATGCAGAAGGGTGGGCAAGAGTAGGTTTACAGTTCGTGTGGGAAAATAATACAATAATTAATGAACAATTATACAAGAACAGACTGTTTCGTGTACTCACAACTATAAACCTACTTCTACCCCACCTCATACTGTCACTTTCAGAAGCTTTGCAGAGCTACTTTCAAAGAACGGGTTGGGGTGGGGGGGTTGTGGAACAGATAGATTGTCTGCAGCTGTGTTAGTTGACCTTTGAAAAATGCGCTTGATTCGGGAGAAATGAAGACTTCTAGATTCTACATGCAAAGTCCTTTATTAGCAAGACACTGGTTTCTTCAGCTGATCTTTACTCTTAAAGACTTGAAGATAATCACTCTTCCATTTTTACTCATCTGGTAATCCTGCATATCTGCATAATCGTGCAGTCTCACCTCTAAGCAGAGTTTTTATCTGTTTCTGCCTGTGTTTCTATGACAGTGTTTGGATTCAAGAGCCAGTAAGTTGAATCCCTCCAGGAGAAATTCAAAGGAGAAAAGGAGGAGTGGTGGAAGAAAGGGAGGGAAACTGCAGGAGCAGAGAGGGTGAGTGTGGAGGTGGAGGAAAGTAGCATGTTGAGTGATTGCTTAAGCTAAACTTTGCAGCAATGATTTTCTTAGCATCTGCCGGAGCTAAGACACCACCATCATCTCATTTACTCCATTGTCTCCAACTGTCACATGTCAGTACTATGCCCCTGGGAGATAACTGCATATTAGATTGTATCATTATGCAGAAACCAGTGGGAACTAACTCGAAATATCACTCCAAAGAGTCAGGTCACTGTCAGGCCTATCAGGGCACAGAAATGGGCACAGGGAAAAACGTGCCTTCACTTTGCACATCCACCTGTCACAGGCTCTTGTTCCTGCAGAGACATGGTCTTGCCTCCACCCTTCCACGCTCTGACCATTAGCTAGCGTGTCCTGAGCACTTGCATGGGCTAAGCGCTCCACCTGTGTCATCTCCACCCACCTACAACCAATAAGGAAGGTCATTGCCATAATGATGCACATTTTAAATGAGAAAGTTATGATTTAGAGAGGTCCTGACTCTTATTCAAGGTCCCAGGTAACATGGTAAAGAACAGAGATTCCCACACATCCTGTGCTGTTAACCGCCGTCTGGCCAGGCTGCCTTCATTTGCAAGGATCTTGCTCCTCTTTCTGTGTTCATTCTCCTGCACGTGCTTTACTCAGCTCAGCTGCCTCTCATTTTATAAAATCTCTGTGTCCCTTGAGTGGCTGAAGCACAGGCCAGTGCTCAGAATTCTCCACACCTGAGCGTTATGCGGCTGGCACCTCCCCTCTGAAGGCTTCTGGGTAACAGTTGGCGTCTGATCATGACTGGTGTGCACAGAGAATGAAAAGCCTTCTTAAGAGGTCTGAAATCTGGAAATCTAAGGGCATTGTCAGAACTTCTTCTTATGTAATGGTTCTCCAGAGGGAGCGATTTATCCAAATCCTTTGGGCCTCTGTCTCCTCACCTGTAAGGAGCAGATAAAATGCCTGCTACCTAGAATTATTGTTTGGAACAAATGAGCCGAAGCAAGAAAAGTTCCTAGACTTAGGCCTCATATAAAGTAAGTTCTCTAGAAGTCTTAGCTGTTATTATTATTATTAATTAGGAAATGTTTTGAATCCACATTTAGCAGAGGAAGAAACGTATCCAGAAGTGAGGTGTCCTGCCTCAAATTTTACAACGAGTCAATGGCAAGGCAAAAGCCTCTCATTCCATAAGCATTCGCCAGTCATCTACTATGTGCCAGGCTCTGTGGGACATGCTGGAGATGGTCAGATTAATGTGCACAAGGTGACCTTATATTAAGTTCCCTCTTTCCAAAGCGGTGCATTTCTCTGAGTATTTATAAATACTCTTAAAAAGAAAAATGAAGAAATGTACCCTCTCAAGGTCAAATGGTAGAGGCTGTAGACCATGTATACAAAATAATAACTCAGACATCCTGGCACCTCAGCCGTTGCCCGTTCCATTCCCCTACTCTGCCTTAAGCTGAATGTAATTAGGGAAGTATATCTTCAGAAAACTAACACCCATTATACGGTGTATTCCAACATCAACTATAAATTATTCTCTCCATCAGTGCGGGAAATTGGGTGTTGACTGGTTTAAGTTAGAAAAAAAGGAGTTGATTTAAATTCTACACGAGAATATCATTTAGGGAGTGAGGCCTCACTAAAAAGAGCCAAAGATTTAGAGTTTAGAAAACTTGGTTCTAGTCCAGCTTGCCCCTAGCTATATTGCTTACTCCTCTGTTGAATGACCAGGGTTTTATTTCTGGTACAAACAGAATTAAAGTGTGTGTGAGGAGGGGAGGGGCTAGATTGAGGAGGTAGGATGTAGGAGGTGGTTTAAAATGTTTATGAGATGCCTTTCCTGCTAGCACCAGTGTGTGTGTGTGTGTGTGTGTGTGTGTGTGTGTGTGTGTGTGTATTTTTTTTAAACTTTATTTTATTCTTAGTTCTTGGAAGAATCACCACTTTAATAGAGTCTTTATACCCAAAGAACAAAAGAGGGCTCGTTCATATCCATTGGAAGATGTTGGTTTACAGGCTTCCCAGGTGTCAGTGCAGGGGCCCAGGTTCTGGAAAATGCAGCGGAGTGAATGAAGTGGGCCAGGGCTTTCTGAGCTTCAGGAGTAAATCAGTAGAAGGGAGCCTCTTTCCTGTCACAGCTTCGCCGCAGGTCTTGTCCTGAATGAGGGACAAAGTTTAAAAAGATGACCCCAGGCAGCATGAGGCGGAGAAGAGAGAGGAGAAGATATAGAAATATGACAAAGATTGCTCCATCAGAAGTGAGAGAAGGTAATAATGGCAACCACCCATGTGAGTGCCCACCGTAGGCCACACATTGTTCACAAGTTGTCTCTGATACTTTTATAGCAGTTAAATATGACATCTCTGTTTTAGTGATGAGGAAGTGGAGGCTTTGTGAGGTTAAATAATTACCTAGGACTAAATGGTAAATATCAGAGTTTAGGTTTAAACTTGTATCTGTTTATCTCTAAAATCTATTCACTTTCTACCTTCTATGTGGGGTTATGGCTCTGGGAGGATGTAGAAAGCTAAAAACACTTCTATTGGGGACTGCCTGTGACATTGTGATTGATAAGAAATATAAAGTTTTGGTCATTCAGATGACCAAAATATACTTCTCAGATATATTTGGTCCTTATTTATAGTTCCTGGCTCCCAAATGTTCAGGATTTCCTGAATGATAAGAGCAGTGGGAGCATCGTGTTATATTTGGCCTCTTGTCCTCAGTTCCTGAAAAACACTTCAGAGTCAGAGGTGAAATAGGTGTCTTATTGCTCATAACAAGCCCTTTTCACCACAAGTCAGTTTATGTTAATGAGGTGACTTTTGCAAATAACCTGAGGATTGGAGCTGGTTGCCAAGGGAACCAACCACAGAAGGTTGCAACTTTCAGCCCCACTCTGCTATTTCCGGGGAGGAGAGGGGCTAGAGGTTGAATCAATCACCAATGGCCAACGAATTAATCAATCATGCCTATGTAATGAAGCCTCCATAAAAATCCCAAAAGAACGGGTTTGGAGAGCTTCCGAGTTGGGAAACCAGAAATTTTCCACCTGGCACTGTCTCCAAGCTCCATGAAGATGGAAGCTCCTTTGTTCCGAACCTCGCCCCTTGTAACTCTTCATCTGGCTGCTGATTCATGTCCTTTAATATCCTTTGTAATAAATCGGTAATCTAGTGACTAAAATGGGTTTTCCTGAGTCCTGTGAGCCATTCTAGCAAATTAAACACACAGAGGTCATGGGACCTGCCGATTTACAGCCAGTCCGTTAAAAGCACAGGTAACAGCCTGGACTTGTGACTGGTGTCTCGTGAGACCTGAACCCTTTACCTGTGGAATCTAATTCTATTTCTGGGTAGATAGTGCCAATGGAGTTGAATTCTTGGACACCCTGCTGGTTTCCAAGAATTTCTGGTTGGGATGGAAAAGCCTCTATTTACACGAATTAGAATTGGGTCCAGGAATCCTTTCACTGCCTGGATTCAAACTCAAAAAACTCAATTTCCTCCTCTGTAAAGCAGAGATTGAAGTCCCACCTGGAAGCATGATTTCGGACAAACAGAAGCTTACCATTCTCTGACATCTGCCTTGGCAGAGAACACATCACATTGTAATAACTCAAAAGGAACTTGACCTAACTTTCAGTAAATAAAATCCACTTTGGATAAATAGGCTAAACAAGATAAGCACAATATTCACGTAAGATTCTGCAAGTGGGGATAACTATACGTAGAAAAGTTAAGTTTCAGTTTCTTGAAATTTATGAAGCCTAAGAACTAAAATAGAGATCGATCTTTGCCTGAGGTGGCCTGACAATAAATCACGGAGAGGAATGGTTAGGAGGGATTCTTTAAGGTCATTTATTCTAGTACCTGTCCTTCACCTTCATGCCCCCAAGTAATCTCTTAGGCTCTGCTTAAACATGTTCAGAATGCACAACTTACCACTTCGGAAAATTCTTGCACTGAGCTCAGCTCTCTGCCATGGTAAATCATAGAAAATATAATGTTGAAATAATTCATTTTAGTTGAGAAATAGTATTCATTTGGCACTGTCTCCACAGTCCTCACAAATAAGTTGAACTAAAGGGGAGGAAAGGATCAAACATTTTGGTGGAATGTTTTCAAGATAATGTGTAATCAGAATAATTAATGCAAGTGCACATGTGATATTAGTTTCTGGAAACGTTTAGCTTATGAAATGAGTCATAATTATAATGGCAAGCCTTGGCATTAAAAGAAAGGGATGAAAGTCTCTTTACAAAATTTTCCCTTTTTTTTTTTTCAAGAAGCTCTAGGCAAATTACTTGAGGTTAGCTGTTTCATGAGATTCATAACCAAAGGTATTCTTTTTCTGATGTAGCCTTTTTATTAGGCCACCTCTTCTTAGATGAGGTGGTTTGATGAGACGAGAGCGTTGTGTGCAATCAAATGGTGGCTGGTTTCGTAAACCAAAAGTACTTGGGCGATGCAGAAGAAATTTATTTTCTGGATGCTACGGACTAAATTATCCTCCCCCATGCAAATTCATACGTTGAAGTCTCACACCCAATGTAACTGTATTTGGAGGTGAGACCTCTAGGAGATCACTAAAGCTCACTGAAGTCACGAGAGTGGGGCCTTGATGCACTGGGACTAGTGTGCTTCTATGGAGAGCCCTGACATCAGAGAACTTGCTCTGTCTCTCTGTACCTTTTCTCCCACACACACGCCTAGGAAAGGCCACGTGAGCACACAGAGAAGGTAGCCAGCTGCAAGCCAGCAAGAGATTCCTCATGAGAAACTAACCTCTACTGCACCTTGATCTTGGACTTCCCAGCCTCCAGAACTATGACGAAATTATCTTTCTGTTTAAACCATGTAGTCTGTGGTATTTTGTTACAGTGGCCCAAGCAGGTGCTGACCGTAATCAAAAACTCGATTAGGTATTCCATAAACAAAGATTTATTGGGAGAAAGGAAGAATTGCAATTCCCTATGAGAAGCCAAGGCAAGCCACAAGCAAGTCCCCCAAGAGCAGGGGGAAGGAAGTTCTTTCCAGAGCAAAGAGGAAGTGGGGGGGAGGGACTGTAATAACCAGGGAGCCCTGTTACAACCACAGAATTCTTCCTACAGGGCCTTTGCCACTGACCTCGGGTGTGCAGGCTCCTTCTACAGGCCCCCTTGATTCTTGTCTTGGTTAAGGTCTCTTGTCATAAATTTTGACAAAGGGTGTCATTGTTAATCACAGTTTATATACTTTCCCACAATGTACTCTCTGATTTCCTCTTGTTTACCTCTCCAGCTTCACATCTCACTATTCTCCCTCCACACTACTCTTGACTTCCAATCAGGCTGAATTATTTTTAGTTCACTAAATCCATACTCTTCCCTTCCTCACTCCTAGCCCCTAATATGCTCTCCACAGTAGCCAATGTGATCTTTTAAAAATCAAATGCAATCATAGTGTTGCTCTTGCCTAATCCTTGGTGAAATTTTATTGCAATTATGTTCGAGTCAAAATCTTTAATCTGATCCTCAGACCTCTACACAGTGGGGATACTGCTCACCTTTCTACCTGGTCTCACGCCAGAACCCCAGAGTTCCCTCTTCCCTCACCCTGATTCCTTGAGCGCCTCTTCTTTCCCCTCCTTTGTCTCCTAGGTCTAGTCCTCCTTTGGCTAAATGAGAGGACATAAGCCATCGCCATCTTCTGACAAGGTCACTTTCCCTTGTACCGTTCCTCTCTGGCCCTCATCACAGTTTGTATCTTACATTTTGATTAGTCTTGGGTTTCCTCATTCAGTTGAAAACTCAGAGACTGCATCACCACTGTATCCTCAGGATACATCATGAAGCCCAGAACACACCATTTCTTTAATCAACATCTAATCTCAATGAACTTCTTTCACCTCTTTTACTCTTTCTGCCTCAACCTCCAAAATATTCTTTGGGTCCTATTCCAGAAAACATTCCTCCAAAGCATATTTTCATTCTCTCTTTCTAATACTCTCTTCCTGCCTCTTATCATCTTCCCATTTGCTTAACCTTCCCTTCCACTAAACTGTGATCTCCCCCAGGGTGTGGGCCACACTGTGTCCTCCTGTGTCACCAGGGCTGAGCAGAGTGGCACTGCCAGGGCCTCAAAAATTATTCACTGACTAATGATTGGACTGTAGAGTACAATGCTGTCCCGTGGATGTGAGCTAGCATGCCAGTTCTTTTTAAACATAATCTAAGTTCTACTTCTTTAAAAAGAAATTTAAAAGGCATCTGTGTGTGTGGGTGTGGGGTATGTTTGTGTCAGAAGAAACTGAAATGGACTGGAAGGGGCCCTTGCTGCTCGATGGCGTCGGCACAACAGTCTCAGAAAGCAAAGGCAGGGGAGAGGCTGCACAGTGCGGCTGAGGGACGCTGGTCGGGACGGCTTTGTTCTCTCCGAATTGATTTATTACTTGGGCATCGCCTAGCTGTGCACTGAGCCTCCCAGAGATTAGCTATGAAGTCTTCATTTGCTTTTGGAAATGTGAGCAGCCTTGGCAGGAGTTATCATCTTCACATTCTCCCCGGGGTGATGAAGCAGGAAGACTTTTTAGGGAAGAATGTGGATGGAAAATGATGTTTTCGACCTGGAGAACAGTGTGACAGATGGATACAGGGTGTCTCCTCAGTCCATACCACGTCCTCTGAGGCCTCTGCCCAGGGACACCAGGAGAAGGTGGGGGTGGCATTCATGTCCTGTCTGTGTCATATAAATCCCTTCTCCCTGACAGAAGTTATTGGACCTAGTATGTGTTTGACCTTTGTGAATTCATTCCAATTCCTCTCCTAGAAGTTTAGAACTAGTATTCCAAGATGCTGGTCCCCTCTTCCTTTTGCTTGAATTGAGACAAATGCTGGGGGAATACAGGGCATTCATGTTACATCACAGGCAGGAAGGAAGAGAGAGAGGTTTCTGCCAAGAGGAAAGGTGGAAAGAGACAGAGGGGAACGGCAGGTTCAAAAGATCATGTGGCTCCAGAGAGACAGAGACAGCTCTGCAGGGGAGGACAGGTGTGACCTGCCGGCGGCCTGCCAGGTGTTCTTGTTGCCACCCTTTGAGGACTGGACCGCCATGTTTCTTATGATAGGCTTGCTTCTTTCTGAGTTGCTCTCTTGACTTACTATAGTGTGAGTTCATTCCCCTTACTTGGAACCAAAAGTGCAATAGTTGAGCAAGGCAAGCATTTTCCATTAATACTGAGTCTCAAGGCATCAAAAAGTGAGTTTTTTAAAATGTAAAAATGTAGCACTGAAACCTATAGGGAAACGAAGGGAAGGGGAAATTGGACTGAAAAGAGGTGATTTTGAGTTCAGCTGGACTGATGACAATTTTCTGTCCTTTTCCAGAAGAAATCAAATTCTTGAGAAAGAGGAACGAAGTGCACCGACTGTTGCCTTGGTATTTGTTTCCCTAGGGTTGTCCTAGAGAAGTCAGCAGGCAACTGGAAGGCAGTGCTCCCAACGGGTGTGAAAAATCAAATTGGTTGCTAATTATGTATTGGTTAAATTACTGAGAAAAGTGCTTGTCTCCCAGGCCCAAACATTCTGTTTTCCTGGATGATCCTCACTATTTTTGAGTCTACAAGAGGCTTTTTTTAGGTCCAAAGTCAACTGAGGACACAATGGTTTGCAGGAAACGAGGTGTGAAAACACTTGTTCCCTCAGAAATGAACCCAGATGTCATGGGGATGTAAAGACATCCTTGCAAAGTGGTGAGGCTGGCTTTTCAACGGGTCTAATAGCTGGTTCTCCGTTCTCAGTGCTGACTGAGATCTAACGCTTGGGGTAACAGCAGCATCATGGCGATCCTCTAGAGTTAACCACGTCATGTAGGCATTTCCCTGTGAGGTTCAGTGAGAGCCGTCCCTTGAGTTGTTAACACCAGTAATGGCACAATAGCTGCCATTTGCGAAGTTGACTGTATGTGAGGTACCCTGTGGTACCCTGCGAAGGACTTCACAGACAGTCATTTGAGCCGTTCAGTGACCCTGTGGAGAGAGCATATATTTAAATAATCTACATGGTTATGGAGAGTTGAACTAGCCTTCATTCTTAATAAATCATTACCGTATATAAAATGCATGTAAGACCGAAGGGTAAGATGGCACCCAGTCCGTTTTCATGGGTTTCGGTTTGACACCCTCATGGCATATCCCACAGGGATTATCAGAAAAGAGATTTCAGAACCTAAAATCTCACATCCAGATATTAAAAACTAGTAAAGTGGCAGGGTCTCCTATAGCTTTAGTCTTTTTTTTTCCCTGAAAAAATCTACTGTTGAATATTCCACGAAGATTTCAAATCTTATTTTACCTTCCAATCTAAAAAAACACAAAGAAAGGGGGATTTTTCTCACAAAGCTATACTCCAAAATTATTTCTATAAGTTGAAGTTTACTCTGATAATAAGCAAAAAATTTTCTTCATATGTATTCACAGTGTTTGTCTTTCTCAATGTGTAGAAGGTTCCCTCGTTTGTGTTGTTGTCGTGTGTGTCTGTGTCCTAGATTGGAAAATAACACAAGATTTAAAAGATCTAAGTTGTAGCCCTACTTTTGATTTTATTTTTCTAGGTATACAGGGGCAATCACTTAACTCCCATTTCCCCATTTTTCTCAGTTGTAGAGTTGAACTTTAAATATGCGTGGTCTTGTTTAGAGGATGAAAATGTAAGGTAATGGTATTATATGCTTAATCTTGTTGATATTTTTTTCCTGAATGGAGTGATCATCGTTCAAAAACCATGGCAAACGTTCTATTGAGAGGGTTTTCTAAAGGGCTTCTTTCTTTCTTTCTTTCTTTCTTTCTTTCTTTCTTTCTTTCTTTCTTTTTCTGCCTTTTCTTTAAGCCTTTTGAAAACATTATTTGATGGGGAAACTGTAATTTCTTTACAGGGTTAAAGGAAATTATTGTAGCATAAAATTGTACAAATGTGATTGAAACAAATGGAGCATTTAAATCAATAACAACAAATGATTAGAGCAGCTGGTAATTAACCTTTCATCTTAGGAAAGGATTATTTAGACAGCAACATGGGGCAACATCTCGTGCACAAGTGTGGTGTTCATGGAAAACCTGCTGGTCCAAACACCGTTTTAATCAGGAGTTAGAATTATGAAATGGAGCATAATTTGATTTTCAAACCAATGTCTTCAGCTGCAAAACTTCCAAAGGTGACTGAAGATAATAGTGCAGGGTTTTCCATTTACTTAGCAGTTTCATCTCTAGATTATAGTGTATTTTTGTAAACATAATTTACTTATGCTCTGCATGACTGGGGTAAGCAGAAATAGCTTTTGAAAAATGAGAAATATATAAAGAGAAAAAATGGACTCTTCTGAGCAAGGAACAGAGGAGACAATGATCTTTTTTTTTTTCTCAAGACAAATGACCTCCAAACAGTTGCATAGCTCTTAGTGTGTCAGAGTAACTTATCTGTCATCTTTAGGGAGATCGCAAATGAGTTCCAGTTGTATTTGAAATAAGCCGGACTTCCCTAACGCCAATGGGTATGATGCAGAGCATAGCCTCAGCAGCACACAGCAATTTAGACACCCTTGTAAGGCAAATGGTAGAGCCCATCTCCTTCTTTTGTCATTTATTCACTCAACAAAGTTATCCAAACCTACTCTGTACATAACTCTTTGTACAGTACTGGGAGAACACAATGGCAAGTTAACCTATTCTCTAAACTCCAGGAAAACAAAAGCTAATAAAGGCCTACAGGCAACTCATAACTACTGAAAGAGTCACTGGATAAAGTAGGGACACATCAAAAGAACATGTCATTCACTCTTGGGGGGTCAGGGAGGCCACTGGCATGAAGCATCAGCTAAGCCAAGATCTGAGGGGTGAGTAGAAGGTAGCCAGGGGAGGTAGGAAGGGCCACGTCTGTGCTGAGAGGAGCTTCCATGCAACAGTATAGAAGTAAGAGAGGGCTGTGGAGCTGCAGGGTCTTCAGTCTCGCAGGAGTTTAGAGTTCACGGAAAGGAGGTGAGGGAGATAAGGCTGAAGAAATAAATAATAACAATATCGTGAAGTACGTGGTACCTCTACTGAAATTAGAAGGGCGGCGTGGTTCCACACATTCAAGTCTCCGTCTTCTGGACCCCTTGTGGATTATTTGAGCTGAGTGTTAGGTTCCAGATATTTTTTACAAAGCCATCCTCACATCTTGCACAGAGCCTAACTCCCTTAACAAGACTAGTTTGTTGTAGCACCTCTATGCTCCCCAAAAGAACCTTTCCCCTCAAGTGTGCAATGTGGTCTTCTTTCTGGTGTTCTCCCTCCTTGGTTCATTGGGGCAACCAAACCTTCCCTGGCTTGTCATACTTATTTTTGGTTGGTAAATTATTGCTAGTTCTTGAATACATCATTCTCACCCTAAGATTCTGTGTAGACTCTTAGGGCCAGGGCAGATCATTCATAAAAACAAGCCCAAAACTGATACTCTAAAAAAGATTTGTGCAGTATGTGGAGAAGGTGCTGTGACTGTTCAAATGTGTCAAAAGTGGTTTCTGAATTTCTTGTACTATTGATATTTTAGCCAAATAATTCTTTGCTGTGGGGCTGTCTCATGCATTGGAAGATGTTTAGCTGCACCCCTGGCCTCCACCCACTAGAAGCCAATAGCCGGAGATAGCCAACATACTCAAAATACCCAAATTCATAAAGTTATTGGTGAAAATTAAAAATGTGTCTTTTATGGAAAAAAATGTAATGGGTTTTTGGCCAACCCAGTACTATCCTGTACTCAACCCTCTATTCTTCTTTGTCCCTCCACCATAAACTTTTGAAGCCATCTTGGCGAACGGAAAAGTGACAGGGTGAGCAAACCTGGAACCCTGAATCACTACTTGACGGCAGCCACTAGCCAAGCAAGAGTACTTGTTTTATTCTTTTCAGAAAAGAACAGCAGATGTCTGTCGTGTTAAACCACTGAGATTTAGGAATTAGTTTTTTGGGTTGTTTTTTTAAGC
Organism: Macrotus californicus; assembly: GCA_007922815.1. Classification (NCBI taxonomy): domain Eukaryota; kingdom Metazoa; phylum Chordata; class Mammalia; order Chiroptera; family Phyllostomidae; genus Macrotus; species Macrotus californicus. The sequence continues at coordinate 51,534 of VMDR010002854.1, forward strand.
AACTAGTGTTACCCTAAGCAATACGTGCAGCTAGTACTTGAAGGAAACAGGATTTGAATCAAGGCATGCCTTGCCCCAAAGCATATGCTCTTAACTACTTCTCAACTCTCAGGCAATATAATGCCTCCAGTATGTTGCCTCTGGGAATGCCATAATGGGGACACTATATTGGAAACTAATTACCTGAAACATTTGCAGAATAGTCCCCAAGCCTCAAGCTCAGTGCTGATTCCATGCAGAAGATAGACCTATTCTCTCTCTAGGAACTTAGATTCATAGAAAATATACAGTGAAAGACAAATACCATATGGCCTTACCTATAAGTGGAACCTAATCAACAAAACAAACAAGCAAGCAAAATAGAACCAGAGACAGGGAAATAAAGAACAAAGTGGCAGTGATCAGAATGGGGCAGAGGGAGATAACGGGAGAAAGAAGGGGAAGGGTCATCAAGGAAGATGTATAAAGGACTCATGGACAAAGCCAAAGGGGGATAGGATTGAGGGTTGGAGGTGGGGGGTGAGTGGGGCAGGGGAGAGTGGTGGCAGGAAAATGGAGACAACTGTCCTTGAACAACAATAAAAAAAATTTTTTTAAAGAAAATATACCTAATAGATTACCAAAGGGGACAATGGCCACTGGCTTCTTTATGACAAGGTATTTACTGATGTAGTGGTTTCATTGATTAAGGTCATTTTAACAAGCATATCCAAGAAACAAATTATTTGGACTTCACCGACTAAACACAAGGCATTATTCGTCATCTCGTGCTATGGAACCTAGTGGCTTAAATGTGCATTGGAATTTGGCAGAATAAAAGGGAAACAGATCCTTCTTCTGGGTCTTTCGTGATGACTGGGGACGATAAAGATCATCATCAAGGTGGGGTGACACAACCCACTTAGTTTATCTAGAACTTTGGTCTAAAAGTCTTTTGTGGAAATGCATCTCCCCAGATGGAGAAAATGAGTTGTGGTTGGACTCCTTGGTGCATTCTGATGTCACAGACAGTCCCCTTCAGCCCCGGAATCCCCCTGAACTCTACGGAAGATGATTTGCCAGTAGGATTCAGGAATAAATGCTACGTTTACAAGGCCTTTGAAAAATCTATTCCTTTAGGGTTTGATCTACTAATTTCTCAGATAACGATATAAAATAGGAAGATAAAGTCACTCTGAGGCAATGTGTTGTTTTGAGCTGCAATGTGAAAATTCTTTGGTTTTACCAATAGACCTGAAACTAGACAAAGTAAAGAGCCCATCAGGTCTATTTAACTATCTTGAGTGATAAGATCCTTGAGTTATAAGAAGAGATTTTTTTAAGAAAATCTCTTTGGTTTTGTCATGGTTGTTTTTTGTGTGTGCATGTGTGTCTGCATGCCTGAAGTTACTAATAAGCCACAAAGTCAAAGTCTCAAAAGATATAAAAATCCCACTTAGGCAGGAAATACAGGAACCAAAATTTAAACTACCTGAAAATGACTCATTTCAGAGCTTCTCCTGAAAATAGATTGTGATCAGCAAGCAGAAAGGTGATAGTTTAATACCATAAAGAAAGCAAAAAGTTCAGAAAAAAGAGGCTGAGACTCCCCAAACTCTATTTCTTCTAATTCTCTGCCCTGGGCCAGTGTGTTAATGAAATTTTATCTTTATATTGTATGCATAATGTAGAGATAAAATGAAAATAGTATCTTTTAGTCATGGCTCTGTGGCATTAACATATTTTTACATCTCTAATATACCTCTTAAAGCCAAGCAACCTAACAATAAAAGCTTTTAAAATGCTTCAAATTGATGGTAATAATTCATTTACAAACTTAGTTGGTGCTGTCTCATTTAAAACTCATTTCCATGGTATATGAGTAGTCCTCATTTTTAATATTAATCGCACTTTGTTTGAATTGAATTTCTCGTGCTCATTAATCACACACAATATTGGGAGTGGAACCTCAAACTAACATTGCCTCCCAGAGAGTAGCCTTTTCACAGCTCGCCAGAGTATATTAAGCATTAAAATACAGCAGGAGAAATTATTCCTCCATGCTCAGCTGTTATGTAAGGTATTTCACAATTTATACCATACTGCCTGAGATATTTTGTGAGATCCATGTTATCAACCCCCTTTCTTTTTTTGTAGTAGGAGAAGCGACTGCAAAACAAGATGATGAGAATAAATTAAGATGCAGTTATCTCAGGTCTCCCATGTGTTTCATAGACATCATTCATGATGTCATGATGGGCAGTAGCTGGGCAATAGCAGAGGGCAGGAGAGGGGCTGGAAAAAACATCTTCCTGGTTTTCCCACCTCAGGGGAATGCTTTCTTATACCTTTCCCTTCTAAACCAAGGAAAGAAGAGAATTTGGTCAGATTCTGGAGCATCTGTTGGGCATCATTCCCCAGGAAGGGGTGCTGTCCCCTTGGACCTTAGCTGTAAGCCAGGTGTGTAGTTAAGCTTACCAGAAATCTCCACTTGCAGAGTTTTAGGTCAATCTCAAAGGGATACTTGGATTTCATTTTTGTCATTTGTGGTTCTGTTGGAAACCTCATAGAAAGGAAGGCAGGCTATAATTTGGGGGAGAATTATGGTATTCCAGGGTCTCTCCACCAAAATACCATCTAATACAGCCCCCCTTGTCCCCAATTCACTGTAACAACTTCCAATGCCACAGTTACCTCTTACCATTTAAATAATAAGTCAAAGTAGTATGTATTGCATTGATGAGATCTAGACTTGACAAATCAACAGATAAAGGGGCTCACTTATTTTCAGCAGGTGAAGAAGATGAAGAATTAAATAAATTCTATATATAGGCTGTGGCCTAATTTTTCATCCAGCTGAACATTTAGAAAGCATTCTTACTTATAAATGTATTGTTGCCCAGAAAAAAAAGTAAGTAACCTTTGTGTATTTAGCTCTACTTCCCCATTCAGATAATACCACCAAAGCTCATAGTCAGAAGGTTGAAGAGGGTAGACATGGTAATTAGAAGAACTTTTTCCCTTTCCATTGGACAGGTGTGGCTTTACCTAGCTTTGTCACTGTTGTGCTCTTTGGGTTTTTATCAGAACAGTGGTAGAGAACAAGGCACCAGCATGTCAAGTTATCAATATCAATCTTACAGGATTATTATTTTGAAATTATTTTGAAAACTGTGCCATCTCCTGTCAAATATTTGCCACTTAAAAATAAGGTACCAAAATTTTAATAAAATGCTACAAACTTCCCTAGCTTAATCCTGAATCGTAAAAAATAGACTGTTATGTAAAGCTGGCATATGGGGAAATGAAGGAAAATGGCTACACTCCATATTTGTTTAATGAAGATTACAGAAGTGGAAACAGCCACAAAAAGACACACATCCAAGGTCAAGGTCAATGGAAGCAGAGATTCCAAATAAGAGACAACCAGTAGAAAGTCGATGCTCACAAGAAACCAGAGATAGTGAAAGAGATTCTGAGTTTCCCACTGTACCTGCCACTTTCACGCCACCTTTTAAAAGCCAGTGAACAAGAAAATCCCAGGAGGTTAAAAGGCTTTGGTCTTCCTGGTGGCTCACAGAGAACACTCCTTTGGAGTGTTTAGCTGAAGATGCTGCCTAAAGACAGAGCAATTTTCATGTCTGGCTGTAAAGGCAGTTACCAGGCCATGTTGCTGCAGAGGCTGGATGTAGTTTTAGGCAGGCAATATTGCCAGGAGGATAAGAAAGCCTGGCTCCCTATCCCATCATTAAGAAGCCACTAGCAAGTCATGCCCCATCTCTGCATGTCAGCTTCCTCAGGTGGAGATGACAGCCTTCCCTACCACACTGGAGTGTAGGAGAGGTCAGATGAGATACTGCCCAGGGAGTGCAGAGCTAGAATTCTGTGTAGAATCCTACGACTGCATCGCCACTCTGTCCTGGGCACTGAGGTATCGAGAATATGTGGAGGGATCTCTGTCAACCTGCTCCCATTGTAGAGGTGGGAAAACTGGGGCTCAGTGTAATATAAGATACAACAGTAAGCTGGTGATTAAACAGAGTTCTAACCTTACATCACCAAGAGGTCACATAAGCCGTGTAATGAAAGTGTGTGTGGTGACAATAAGGAATTCAGAAGCCCAGCACTAAGGCGGGTATGCCACCTCTGCCCGAAACTGCTGACAGTTTTCCCAGAAACCCAAGGGCACGTGAATCTGCTGGAGCCAGCAGGCCACAAGGACGAAGACCTGTTTCAAAGGTGAAGCAGAAGTTTATTTCAGGCGATTTGGTAGATTCCCAGGCTCTTCCCAATAGGGAAACCTAGGAGGCCTCCTCTTTGATGTTCCAATTCTTCAGCAGAAAAAAGAAAAATCTCTGGACTTCGTCATTGCTCAAGGTGAGCTGAAATCGGGCTCAAGACCAGCTGCTCCGGGACAGCTGTGTTTACTCACGTGCACTTTTCCCAAGGGTCACGCAGCCTGGTCTCTCTGCCAGCAGTCGGGAGAAGGTTCTGGGAGGCTTCCTCTGATTGTTTAAGGCCTTTCACTGTGGCAGGGAATAATGACCACTGCCAGGCATAAGACTCTCTTTTCAACACAACGGAAACAAATGATCTTTTTCATTCTGACCATCTTCCAGCCTTGACACTGAAAAGAGGGACTCTGGAGACTGCCAAAGATACCTTTCTGCTTTGCTCTGTATCTTTAAGAAATGTTAGAGATATAATTAAGTTAGTCTGAATCTATTAGGCCACGTGCTGTTTTAGGACATAAAGCTTTCTAACTCAACCTGGAATTTACAATCTGCAGGGCTTGGAAGAGCTGTCCCTGGGGCCTCTGAAATCAGGTACAAAATTATGCTTTTATCTGCATATTTTAGGAAAAAGGCTCCAAAGCTTGTCTCAGATATTAATAGGGCTCTATACCACAAAAATGTTAAGAGCTGCTCATCTCTACCTTCCTCAAAGGATACTGAATGAATCTCGGTTCTTACTCTAACCTTGCAGTTACAACATAGCTAATCTCTATGATGTAAGGGCTTCGAACCCTGTTCACACTGACTGAGGAAGTAAGCAGAGCACATGGTTTCATGGCATTACAAAAGCCCAAGGCCATCTTGCTTTCAAAATGGCTGGATAAAGGCTTTTACACAAGATCACTAAGACTGATACTTTTTTCTCTCTCTCTTCATCTCTTGACTCTACCCCCTTTCAGTTTTAGAAAAGGCCTGGCCACATAGTGACAAGAAACCCATGGCAGTTGCCTTCTCACAACCCCCTCCCTGAGCAGACCCAGTGGAATTTCCTACCGGGTCACTTCAATAATTGACTCAGACTGGACCAGTTTGAGTTACATGCTCTATTCCTGAGCCAACCTTTATTGCCCAGTGGATTGCTATTTTGCACATTCGGCAAGACCTGAAGGTGATTTTGGTTGCTGCAAGTTAGGCATGGTACCAGCATCCAGTAGGTGGAGAACAAGGATGCTGCTAAGCACCCTGTAATGCACAAGTCATCCCTCCACAGTAAAGAAGTATCCAGCTCCCAATTCACTAGTACTAAATATGGGAAACCCCGCTATAGCCAACACAACGAGGTCTGACTGATCAGGCCTGGAACTCACGGCTATCCCTGGAGTGGACAAGAGGGCCCAACAATAAGGAGTGTAGAAGTGAAGGTTTCCAAAGGAAAACCAGGGAGGGGATAACAGGCAAAAGAAGGGAAAAGGTCATTAAGGAACATATATAAAGGACCCATGGACTAAGCCAAAGGTGGGAAGGACTGAGGGTGGGAGGTGGGGAAGTGGTGGCAGGAAAATGGAGACAACTGTACAGGAACAACAAGAAAAAATAAATAAATAAAGATAAAAATGAGAAAAATCTCAGGAAGAAAAACCAAAGGAAAATCAGGACATAGACGCCAGAGGAAGGAGGCAAGTTTTCCCAACAGGCAAAATCCAGAGACGTCTGCTAAAGAAGTATTGTTAAAAGCTCTTTATCATTGAAGGCTTCTCATGCATCCAGAATTACAGTAAATATAGTTTGGCCTTACTTATTTAAGCCTCACAAAACAATATAATTGCAATGACATCCATTTTATAGATGAAGCATTTAAGGCTCATGTAGCTAATGAGAGGCAAAGAAGTATATGAAGCTTGTGATCTCTGACTTCATAGTCTGAGTGCTCTCATGTTATTCTGTGTCCTAAGGTTCTGTCTAGTGGAGAAAAAAAAGTTCTGCTACTTACAAAAATAAGAAAAAATAAAAGGACCTTTTCAATCGGTTACTCAGACCTGTCTCAACTTGAGTGCAATGAAAAAGAATACTGCCTTACAACATGACAGAGTCACATGTATTCTGCATATATGCACACATGCACTGGTTTCCACATGTATATTTTGGGTCCTTGAGTAATTTCACTTCTTGCTTGCATGAATCAGGTTTATTCAGACAAAGCAGACATCTTTCAGGGCATAGATGTCCTGACTTCTTGCCTATTCTTTATCACAAATGTTAAATTTCCAACTGCTTGCCAAAGGGAAGGTCTGATTTACCCTACTCCTCGACTTTGGTGAACTGGTAAAATTGAAAGTGATAAATTGCTCTAAAAGGAACCACACAGCCCTGGATGTGCGTGTGTGTGCCTGTACGCGTTAGGGGCTGAGTGAAAGGATCATTGGCTTCAGGAGCAAAGTCTTGCAGACTGATTCTGTCTGTGTTATTGTGGTTGATGTGTAAATCATTTCAGACAGACTTCACATTTCAGTCATCTTTAACTGCTCATTATGGACATTTCTAAACATAGAATCTACAAACCACCCCCACCTACCAATTACCCTACTGCAATAGCCATCAATGCCTTTATGTTCTTACTCCATCTAATTCTCTAATTTTTTTCCTGGCATGTTTTATAGCAAATGTCAGATACACTATTGTGTAACTCTAAGATATTTTAACGTGCATTTTAAAATGATACTTCCTTACATATCACAATGCCATTGTCAACATAAAACAAAATCAGCTCCAATTCCTTTGGTTTAATACCAAATCTGCATTTCAATTTCCCTAATGAAGTGTGTTTATTCTTGATTTGTTCCAATTAGTATTTAAGCCGAGTTCACTAATGGCATTAGGTTAATACTTAAGTGTTAATGCTTAGGTTGTCACTAATAAAGTTATTGTTTAAGTTTCTGCTAAGATGGAACACTGTCCCTCTCCACCCCCATTTTTGTGCCACCGATGTGCTGAAAGGTCCACAGAAGATCTGCCACTGCATTCTGGTTTTGGCAGATTGTTTGCTAAGGGTGTAGTTGCACTTATCATGATTGTATGTGTTATAGACTAGAATGCAGAGCTAAAACTGATCAAATCCAGGAAGAATTTGAGTTTTCAGATCTATTGTGATGTTATATCGTATGAGGGGACACGTCTCACTATGTCCTTCATTGAATTCCACTTAATGACTTACCATAATCTGATATAATGGTAATGTTAATGATGTCATGATTCAAGTAAATGGTCAAGTAAGTGACCATTTACTTGAATAAACTGTTTTATTGTAGATCAGAAAATAGTTGTTTTTCTAATTCTGTCATCTCTTTTGCATTTATGAGATGGAATTCTCTCAATGCCCAGGACCATTTAATTCCCTGAGGTAGGATTCACAAGGCAAAGGAAGATATTTATGTACAATATTTATTTCCTTTTAGTTATCAGTGTTTAGAGTAATGGTTAGTATACTAGCAATCTTTCATGGTGCCCAATGACTTGTATTTTGTTTCTGTGTTTCCTTATTTTGGGGGGAAGAGTGTATATTTTCTTATGAACTCATGACAAGTCTGTCCGCCTAGGCCCTTAGGCTGTCAAAAAGCATTTTTCAGCCTCTCAGGCACCGTTAGAATCAGAAAAACAAACTAACCAACCAAATTTTTACACCACCAGAGGAAGAAAGGCCCAAACACCAGGCTGATTAATAAAGGAAACCTGTTGATAGCAGAAAGTCTACCATGAGTGAAACAACACTTTTCCCATTATTTTAATCACTTGCACCACATATATTTAGGGTGTACAAAGTTTGTTTTTAGGATATATTTTGAGGACGCTGTGGTGTGGATGTGTCCCTACCAGACAAGTATGATATTTGTGCTGTAGAAGACTGAGGAATTTTTTGCAGGGTCACATACCTCAGCTGGTGCTCTCTCCCTCGGAAACTGAGAGGTCTCCCTGGCCACTTAGAACAGCAATGATGACTTAGCTGCTGCAAATTGCCCTCCGAGGAGCTGGAAATTGAAGGCTAGGGAATACAACAGACGGCTGCAAGGTGTGTTCATGCACTAGGTTAGGATCCAGAGCAGAATATTATGGGAAATGTAGTAATTTACCAAAAATTCCAAATAGTATTACCATAGATTACACTAAGGCAGTACGTCTAATAATGTTCTTTTGCATACTTGATTGAAGGTCATTTCCCACCAATATTAGCTATAAAACAGAGACAGACTGCTTGCTTTGCTGCTCCTGAATTCTGTCAAATGATAATACTCTTCATAAACTGTGATTTATGTTAAGAAGCCCCTTTCATGCCATCTGCTGCCATAAGAAAATGGCACCAGCTTCACAGAGAATCCAGCAGGCTCTGTGCTGAATATTTACAACATGGTCCTGGGGAGGGGGCGGGGGCGTGGGGAGCAGGGAGCAAGAAGCCTCAGCCAGGCAGCGGCCAAAACAACAGCAAGCAAGGTTCAAAAAAATGGGTCTCTTCCGCCACCATTCAGGGCCATCTGTAAATGTCATGGGTATTTGTTATCCTCACTGTTTCTAATCCTCAGCATTTTACTGGACTTTTTCTCTTTTTGTGGCTTGTATTGCAGGAAATTCTCTATCTTTTTAGCCTTTGTGGGAGAAACAAGTCTCGATGAGGCTTTCCCAGGTCCCTTGCTGCCAAGACGCAAATATGTGGCTTATACTTTGCTTGTCAAAAACAATAACCTGACAGAAGCTAGTGACTCAGAGAAAGAAGGACAAGGGACGAATTGCAGTAAGAGCTTTCCAGTGGCAAAATCACCCTGATCTCTGGTGCGTGGTTGCAGTGCAAGGTGTGACATCATGCGTTCAGTGCTGTCCCCACCTGGTTCAGAAGTGTGGCTTTGCCTGTGATGTTGGTTACCTGCATTACAGTTGTTCTTGCCTATTTTCAGAATCTGGTTTTCCAGTCCTTCACCCTGTGCCTCTGTAAGCTTTTTTATTATTGTTTTAATAAATTCCCTTTCAGCTTAAACCGACCAGCAATAGTTCCCGTTGTTTACGATTATGGCTCATGAGCAGTGTAATCATCATCATCATTATCATCTTCATCATCCTTAAAAGTTAAAGGTTACTGTTCATTTAAGATGTGTCAAGCACTCTGCTGAATACTTCATGGGCATTATCTCAAATAAGTCTTTCAGAAAAAAAAAAAAAAAAAGGTCTATCAGCAATTCTGAGAGGTCGGTACCATAAATATTCTCATTTCACTTTGGATAAAACTGAAGCTCGAAGAAACTAAGACATTTGGCCAAAGTTAATGAGCACAAGAGCTAGGGTCTGAACCCAAGCTCTTTTAATCCCTGTCTTGTGTGCTGTGTCCGTGAAGAGTAGTAGTATCACTGATGTTGGAACTCTACTTCCTCACTCCTTAACACGCTTTATTATTTCTAACCATTTTACCTTATGTAAGTTCCCTTGCTGCTATAACAGTGTTTTCAGTCCTATTGAAATGATCGTGGAGGATATCATCAGCCTCGTTTTACAGATAAGGAAACACTGAAGGTACCTGAGTTGCTCAAGGTCACCTGCAGTTAGGAGGTAATGGAGACTAGGGTTGAACCCACATCTTCTGACTCTCATGGGATGCCAATTTTGTTACCCTAGTAACATCCTAAAATAATTTTCCTTCCATCTCTAGTGCAGGGACAAGTTCAATAATGGAAAGTATATTGCAAAACACTGAGAAAGCAGGGACCATCTTTTTTCAATTAGGTTTGCATTTATTCCCAATGGAGCTGTGATCCTAATATGTTTTCATTAAATACTTGGGGTGATAAATTGAATCAAGCCACATTATATCCTTCAACCTTAAAAGTACACAACTAAATACACAGGGACTACTGGGGACACTGGTAGGTTTTTATTTTCTTTTTAATATATAGAAGCTTGGCTTCCCTGAAAAATACCTCCTTTGTCTTGTCCACCTTTAGAAAGTAATACTTAAGGCTAAAATACAAACTCCCACCAAAGAAAAACTGGAATATTAAATTGTTGACAAGAAAAAAAATATGTATCCACAGGGCTAGGTTTATGGAAGCATTCATTTATCATAGTGAAAAACTACAAGTTACTTAAAATTTCTGTATGAATCACAAGGCCTTTAACTTTATTTTTTAATATTCCACATTTGTTATTGTTTATTAAAAGCATTACCTTGGCTAAAGAGCATTTGGAATTCCATCCAAATCTGTGTAATAACAGGCTCAGATCCTGAGAGTCAGCTCAAACCCTCTGTCCACAGCCTCTCCTACCTTATTTCTCCAACTCTCCACCTAGTCCACGCCGTTCCAGCCACATTGGCTTTCTCAGTGTTCCTTGAATATGTCAACAAGGCTTCTCCCTCAGGTTAGGTGCATTTTCTCCTTTCTCTGCCTTAAACCATATTCCCCCCGATACCCATCAGCTAGTCCCCGCACTTTACTGATGCTCCCATTCAAACGTCAGAACTGTATCAGGTGTATCAGAAAAGCAGGTACTGCGCGTGTAAATGAGCATCATCCATGTTTCCTCCTCATCCTCACCCTGCTTTATTCTTCATTTCACTTCTGTTTGACATAGTGTGTGTGTGTGCGTGCGTGTGTGTGTTTAGTTGTATATTTTTTATCTTCCCACTAAAATACAAGCTTCACAAACCTTCTGTTCTCTGTTGGGCACCAGCGCTAGACACATAATTATTGATCAACAAGTATTTGTTGAGCAAAAGTCTGCTTGGTCTCGTGGTAGCACACTACTGAATTTGTAGGTGAGTGTTTATTCTTGTCTTTTTGAAAAATCACCTTCTGTGCTCTGCATGGGAGAGCTGAACTCTGCGGGTCATTTTTCATCTTTTTGCCATTCCATATTGGGCGCTCATTCTGCTCCTTATCACATTGTGTTTGAAGTTAGCGCTTCTTTCTTACGCTCCTTGACACTAGGCGGGATTGCTGGTCTTCCCCATAAATCACTTTGAATGTTAGCAAGTAGAATGCTGTGTATTTTAAAAATGGATTTTATGAATCATAAGTGGAAACTGGTAGAAAGCCATTCAAAAAAAGAGAGAAAGAAAGAAAGAAAAAGAAAATCTGTAATACTATTCGATCATTTAGCCCAGAAGTAAGAGAAAAATATTTAAATTTGTTTATGTGTTATCCTCATTTCTATATTACCTAAAAGGAACCAGAATAGGACTAATGCCTTTCCAGTGTCCTCCCTAGAGATGACCCTCATTGGTGCCTTATCCAAGAACTGAAAAAATCTGAAAGCTGAACCAGAACTAGTATGAAGTTAGTCTTGAATAGGATTCATATGTAAGCCTATATGTTACCTGAAAACGTGAAGCTCAACACAAAATTACAAAACACAAATTAAGTTTATACACTCAAATTAATTTCATTCAATTTCCTAATCTAAAACTAACCTAAGGGCCATAATTGTATATTAATGGAATGGATGGATAGATTTAAGCAGCAACAAAAACAAAGAAAAACATTGGATTTATAAGCAGACAAACCTGTTTGAGATACAGCTTACACCATGTTAGTGGTGCGACCTTGGCCAAGAGAACTAGAATCTCTGAGCCTCAGTCCTTACAAACATGGGGTTGCAAAACAGAAACACAAAATAGCTTCAGAAGGATCAGGTTATGTTACTGTGATATTGTGATTTATATAACTGAATATTGGGTCCACTGTTCCTGGCACAGAGCTCCTAAAACCCTTGGAATTTTCTGAGTGATGACAGCTATCAAACCGTCTCTCGCTATATTAATGAGAAGTTTTGGACCTCACATGGGGATGGGGCCTGTGTGTCAGAACAACCAACTTTGTGACTAGAGGGGTGGGACTTTCCTCCCACCATTCTGACCTCCAGGCAGAGGGAGGAGCCGGAGATTGAATCACTCACCCGTGGCTCATGTTAATTGAACATGCCTACGTAATGAAGCCTCCACAAAAACCAGTAGGACAGGGTTTGAGGAGAAGGCAGGTTGGTGAACACGGGGAGGTGGGGGAAGCACATTGTGCTTGGAGAGGGCACAGAGGCCCCTTCCCCCACACCCTTGCCCTATACGTCTCTTCCACCTGGCTGTTCCCAAGTTATATCCTTTTTTAATAAACAGTCTACCAAGTAAAATGTTTCTCTTTGTTCTGTGATCTGCTGTAGCAAATTAATTAAACCCAAGGAAGGTCATGGGAACATCTGAACCATAGCCAGTCAAGTACAGGTAACAGTTGGCATCCTAAGTTGGAGGGGCAACTTTGGAACCTCCAATCTGTAGCCAGAGGATCAGACGTTATAACAACCTGGGCGTGCGCCTGGCCTCCAGAGTGGGGCAGGGGCGTCTCGTGGACCTGATTCCTTAAATTGTGGGGTATGATGCTCTCTCCAGGCTGTTGGTGTCAGAATTGAGTTAAACTGTAGGACACCCAGCCAGTGTCTGGAGGATTGCTTGGTGCTGTGTTGAGGTAGGGGGCTGGTGAGCCCCCCACACACACAAACACTGAAACTGGGTCCCAGAACCATTATCAATTATTCATTGCCACACGGCACATCTTCTTATACCAGCAAAGGAATTACTGAGTTGTTCTCATTTAAGTCACATAAAGGTACCCAGAGTAGATAAAGCCTTGAACTATAAGACCGGTGCACCTGCCAAATGGACTTCTCTTGCCCCGCTTCAAACCTACTTTCAACCCCTGTTTCAAAGTCTCAGTGAATTAGCTGAGGTTGCAGTGTGATAACAAGACAACCTCACACCACATCTGAAGTTTCCAGCTGGAAATTTCAGGGTTTCCTCCATAGCTTGCGATCCACAAATCACTTCAGTTATCCAGGTACTATGAACTTTAAAAGGTCTCCGGAGCAAAACTATTCTAATAGCCTGGTTTTATTGTTAGTACAGCTGTAAGGAATTACTGCCAGTCCCTTACTGAAAAATACATGAGACAAGATAATAAAAAGAGGGGATTGTACAATAAATCATGTTGACCAGGTATGGAAGGAATAAACGTAGATCAAGGAAAAGACTAGCATGTTGACTAACGGCGCCAGCTCCGTTATTTCTGGGGCAAACAAGCAGTTCATCCCTTTGCAGGACACGTGCCATTGCAGAAAACAAGGCCGTTCCGGCCTATATTATTGTTTTCGTTCTTGCTGTAGTTAAAAAAAAAAAAAATCAACAAAAGTTTGAGACTGGTTGGTAATAGGAAAAGCCCAAGTTTGAAGTATATTTAAATACACGTCTTGTGCAGTGATGCTACAAAAACTTTTTCCATTATTTTAATGATATTTGCAATGCTCCAATCACTCAAATAATAGCATCTGAAAAATTAATAGGTATTGTGCAAAGTTTGACATTGAAAGCCTTGGATGTAAATTTAATCGGGAAAGAATTTCACATAGGCATGGAGACTGAAAATGGAGTTGCGGAAATACATTTCACAGCTTTTCAAATCCTCGCCAGTTTTCACTCCCCACTTCAGTGAAGGAAAAAAAAAGAGAAAGTCATTTAAACCAAATAAAAAATTTCTAAGATTGTACTGTGGGGAGTGCCTTATTAGATTCTGCAGGCCCTTTGTCCTCTGTAATGTCAGTCCTGATACTGATTTAGAACTTTTGTGACTGAATCAAATGGCAGAGTTGGAATTATTCATAATTTGTGGCACCTGGAAGGATGAAATTGATCCTTAAAAAATAGCTTTATTGAAGTATAATTGTTATATAATACGCTACACATATTTAAAGTGTACAGCTTCATAAGTTTTGACATATTTATGTACTCATGAAACCTTCCCCACAATCAGATAACGAATATTTTTGTCTCCCACGGAAGTTGCCTCCTGCTCCCTAGCAGTCCTGTGTTCCCCTACCCGTCACTGGACTCACCCCCAAGGCAATAACTAATATGTTTTCTTTCACTGTCCCTGGGTCAGCATTTCCAAATGCAGTCATCGTGTCATGCAGTAGATACGCCGTTTGCCTGCCTTCTTTCATTCAGAGTAATCTAGATTCATTCATGTTACATGTATTAATAGTTTACCCCCTCTTATTGCTGAGTAGAAATCATGACATGGATAGTCCACATCTTGTCAGCTATGAGTGGATATGTCAGTATTTCTGCTTTGGGGCTATTACAAATAAAGCTGCTATAAGCATTATTGTCCAAGTATCTATAGGCACATAAGCTTTTATTTCTGTTGGGTAAATACCTAGATAAACACCTAGGAGCAAAATGGCTACATTGTATGTTACAGTATGCTTAACTTTTGAAGAACTATAAGCTGTTTTCCAAAGTGATTGTACCATTTTACAAGGCCAGTAGCAGTGTGTAAATTCGACCCTCCACACCCTCGCTGACACTTGGTGTGGTCAGTCTTTTTCAGGTTCAGCCATTCTATAAGTTTTGTGTTGGCTGCCCGTCGGGCTTTTAATTGGCGTTCCCCTAGTGACTGCTCATACTGAGCATCTTTCCATGTTTTGTTGATTCAAATCTTCTGCCCTCTTAGAAAAATTGGGTTGTTTTTTATTGAGTTTTTAGTGTTATTTATATATTCTATATACACATCTTTTATCAGATATATACTTTACAAACATTTCTCCTAGGGGATTCTCTTCAGAGAGTCTTTTGAAGAACAATTTTTTTTTAATTTCGATGATGTTTAACTTAAAAATTTAGAACTGTGTGTTTGATGTTGTATGCAACAAATCTTTGCCTAACTCAAGATTACAAAAATTTTCTCTCACGGTTTCTGAAGTTTTATAACTTTGGGTTTTTACGTTTAATTCTATGGTCTATTTTAACACAAATTTCTGTGTATGGTGTGAGATATGGATCAAAGTTGACATTTTTGCATATGAATATCTTATTCAAGCCCAATTTATTGAAAAAAAATATTCTTTCTCCACTGAATTGTCTTTGCATCATTG
>VMDR010002854.1:66797-82314 GCA_007922815.1 Macrotus californicus
TCTTTCTATTATTTAATTTTTCTTTCGATGATATTTTGTAGTTTTCAGTATACAAGTCTACACATCTTTAGCTAAACTTATCTCTAAATATTCTTTTTTGATTATATTATAAATGAAATTATTTTATAATTTTATTTTCTGAGTGTTTATTGCTAGTGTATAGACATACAATTGATCATTGCATACTGACCTTGCATTCTGCATACTGGCTGAGCTGGTTTTTCGTGTTTATTCTTTAGGACTTCATATGCATAAGACCCTCTGAAATAAAGATCATTTTACTTCTTCCTCTCCAAGCTGAATGTCTTGTACGTCTTTTTCTTCCCTAATTATGCCGGCTACAAACTCCCCTGCAGTGTGAAGCAGAAAAGGCATGAGTGGGCATCCTCGTGCTCCTGATTTCAGGGGGAAGGGTTCCAGTCCTTCAGCTTTAAGTGTGATACTGTCTGTGGGTTTTTTCACAGATGCCCTTCATCAGGTTAAGGAAGTTTACGCTTATTCCTAGTTTGTTGAGTGTTTTCATCGTAACGGGGTTTTTTTTTTCCAAGTGCTTACTCTGGACCAAATGAGTTGATCATGTGGTTTTTGTTCCTTATTCTGTTAGTGTTGTTTGATTTTCATGTGAACCAATCTTACATTTAGGGGATAAATTTCTCTTGATGGTGGTATTTAATCTCTTTTTGTGTTAATGGAATTCTCTTTTTTCTTAATTTGTTGAGGGTTTTTGAGCCTGTATTCTTAAGGGATATAGCTCTCCTTTCTTGTGATGTCATTGTCTGCTTTTGGTATCATCATAGCATTGTCCTCTGGAATGAAATCGGAGGTATTCATTCCTCTTGCATTTTTTGGGAAAAGCACTTGAAGAGCTGGTGTTAACGTATCTTTCAAAATTTGACAGAATTTTTTTTTCTTGGAAAATGTTTTTACTGCTAATGCAAACTCT
Organism: Macrotus californicus; assembly: GCA_007922815.1. Classification (NCBI taxonomy): domain Eukaryota; kingdom Metazoa; phylum Chordata; class Mammalia; order Chiroptera; family Phyllostomidae; genus Macrotus; species Macrotus californicus. The sequence goes on from VMDR010002854.1 coordinate 67,741, forward strand.
TTTCTTCGTATAGGTCTAGTCAAATTTTCTCTTTTTAGTGTATTTTAGTAGTTTGCATCTTTCTAAGAGTTTGTCCATTTTCCCCAAGCTATCTAATTTGTTGATATATAATCAGTATTCCCTCATAATCTTTTCTATTTCAGCCTTCATTTTGAACAATGATCTTGTCGGGTATAAATTTCTCAGCTGACACTATTTAAGATATCTTTTCAGTTGTATGATTACACTGTTTCTGGTGAGCAATTTGCTCCCCTGTACATAAGATTTTCCTCTATTGCCGGGTTTCAGCGATTTGACTACCTTGTGTCAAGCTAGTTTTCTTCATGTTTCTTGTGATTGGGATTTTTTTAGTTTCTTGGCTCTATGGTTTATAGTTTCCATCAAATTTGGAAAGTTCTCAGCCATTGTCTCTTGATATAATTGTTCTGCGCCTGACCCTCCTGTCCTTAGGATGCTCTAGTTGCATGCACATTAAGCCACTTGAAGAGGTTACACTGCTCATTGATGATCTTTGTTGCTTTTCTGTTCTTTATTCTTACTGTGTCTCATTCAGTGTCTGCTAGTTGTAAGTACGTGAAACAGAATTTATTCTTGTATTATCTACTAATATTGGTATCATTTTCCATACAAACAACTGTAAACCTACTTTTGCCCCACCCTGTATATTTCCAAGATCTAAAATAAGAACTCTGGAAAACAAAAAAGATATATGGTCCTATTTAAAAAAAAAAGAAACCATTGCAATGACTCTGTAATATGTCTACCTTTGTAATATGACATAATATACAGTTTGTCAACACTGAAGTACATTTTTCAGTGTTCACTTTCTTGAACATCTCCAGGAGAAGATTCGTGGGAGGTTTGGAGAGAGGAAAAGAAGCGGTGCTCATTATTTAGCTCAGGCACGTATTTGCTGTTCTGCTGACTCACGTTGTTCTCCTGAAGCAGGAGCTGGCCCTGAGTCTGCTCTGCCTTCCCCTGGATCATTTTTTAGCTCCTTTGACTTCTGGGCACGGTGTGTGTGTGTGTGTGTGTGTGTGTGTGTGTGTGTGTGTGTGTGTGTGTGTTTGGTTTTGTGATACCAGACCCTAGCTTCTACAGGGCATCACTGCCGCCGATATCAGAGGCAAAAATTGAAGTGTATCAGTCCATCTTGTGGGGACCCCGCTGGAGCTCATGGTGCCAGCATGCTCTTCTTGTCCCCCACTTTTTGCATTTATCTTCCCTTCCTGTCAAACGCAGAGACAACAGCCTTGCTGCTTAACTGGCCTCCACAACTGCTTAAGGCCAATTCCCTGTTTAAAATCCCTTTATCTATTTACATCTATATTCTGTTAAGCTCTCCTAGCAGCTATTTGGATTTAGGATGCAAGAAACTGAGTGCCTTTTACCCTCAACTTTGGCCCTTACTATAATTTCAGAATAACAGGGAAAATGCCTCTCAGGATCCTGTTAAATTTTATCTTGAAGACAACAGGGAGCCATGGAAGGATTTTAGGATGGGTCATAACATAGGATTTGCCCTTTAGAAAAATAACCCTGACTCCTATATTAAAAGCTGTAATGGACCCTAGAGGCAAAATGTCAGGTTAAGATGCTCTTGGAGCAATGCAGGGGGAACATAATGATAAAGGCATGATGAAAAAGGGCAAAGAAAACTAACAGGCTGTGGTAAGAGATTTTAGAAAGTAGATGCAACAGAATTTGGTGAACTTTGATATATTTAGTTCATCGAGTATTTGCATTTCCGCTGAGCAAGCAAGAAGTAAAAACATACAAGAGGAAGTCACTCATTGGGGCATCAGGGCTCTGAGACTCCTAAGTCAGAAACTATCCACGTACTGAGGACAAAGATATCTTAGCAATAGACCTCAACTCTTGCGCATCACCCTACTTCTCAAATAGATTATAAAGCTTCTTAGAAATTTTGGCTCAGGATCCTCCTGCATCCAAAGGAGCTTGTTAGAAATGCAGAAGGTCAGGCCCCATCTAGAACTTCCTAAAGCAAAATTTGCATCTTTATAAGATCCCTGCACACAGATAAAAGCTGGAAAAGCTGCGAAGACTCTAGCAGGCTGCCATTTAGGACAATGGGGACGGACCTTGAGGGCATGATGCTAAGTGAGATCAGACAGAGAAAGACAAATACCATAGGATCTCACTTATAGGTGGAATCTTCAAAACAAAACACCAAAATAAACACACACACACACACACACACACACACACACACACACACACACGACTAAGCTTTTAAATACAGACAACAGATTTAGTGGTTACCAGAGGCAGGGAGTGAGGGGTGGGGGCAGAGGATAGCAAAATGGGTGAAGACGTCAAAATTTCTAGTTTTTAAATAAATGTCATGGAGACATAAGGGTACAGCCTGGTGACTATAGTTAGTAACACTGTATTGCATATTTGAAAGTTGCTAAGAATAAATCATGAAAGTTCTCATCACAAGAAAAAAATAAGTTTATAACAGTGAATGATAATGGATGTTAACTAGAATTACTGCAGTGATTATTTTGTAATATATTCAAATATTGAATCATTGCATTGTACACCTGAAACTACTATAATGTTATATCACAATTACACCCCAACTTAAAAAATAATAATAAAATAAAGGATTAAAAAGAAGATCAAAGATTCTAGGAGGCTGGACAAATCGAAATCATGTTTTGTTCTTTCGGCCCTTTAAAATAAAACATTCCAGGCCAAAGAGGAAATGGCTGGTCTAGAAAATTTTAGAATTTGTCCTGCTTCCTCTCAGGGTGTCAAGGAAAAGCTGCCTAGCCTTCTTCACACTTCCTACCTCTCAAGTAGCATTTTAGCCTCTTCCAAGGAGCAGATGGGACTCCTGACATCTTATCACCACTTGTAATTTCCAAACGCCACAGCAGCCGTGGCTGTTGGTGGGATTTTCCAAATCATCTGGCACGTGGCAGACTTAGTGTAACTTCGGCAAAACTAATAAAGGGACTCCCTGTGGGACGCCTCAAAAGCAGATATAAAATATTATCTAGTTATAACTAGATTAAAGAAGTTTCTCCCGATGAAGGCATTTTCCCCTTTTCGAATACTCCCCTACTAATAATGAGCAGAGAAAAGATGACACTATTCATATCTCTGAATTCTTTTCAAAAGTCACGGATGGGAACTGGGCCTGGCGGTGAAGGCACTATGCTCTGGGCCAGCCCCAGGTCATCCTTATCAATAAGCAGCAATTTGACACCAGGGGTGTCAAAGTCATTTTCCCCAGGGGCCACATCAGCCTCTAAGTTGCCTTCAAAGAGCCGAAAGTAATTTTAGGACTGTATAAATGTAACTACTCCTTCACAGTTAAGCGAGAGTTCGGCAATACCTCCGGGTAAAAAGAAGGTGCCAGGCCAGATAAAACAAGGTGGAGGGCCGGATTCGGCCCGTGGGCCTGGTGTTTGCCATCTGTGATATAGTCCATTTCAGCAGCCCTGAGGTGAGGTCCAGCATTTCAACTCGCAGGAAGCAGTGCCCAGCACTGTGCTCAGTCACTAGCTGTTCATTGAGATCTAAAGAAAAGAGAAGCTATGATACGCCTGCTTCATGTTCAGTCTTGCTCAACTAAACAAACTCTCTACGATATCCTGCATAGCTTTGCCAGATCAGCCTCCATTTCTGAACTCACCTCAGATGATGCTGTTCTCTTTATTCCAGCCATATGATTTTCTCCCGTTTCCCCTAACACGCCAAGGTGGTTCCATCCCTACAGAGTTCACACTCGTGTGTGTGCTACCTGCATCTTCCCCACTCCCTTCTTGACTGTGTCATTCCTTTGCTTAAGGTTCATCTCAAAGATAAGCCTTTCAAGACCCCTTTGTACCTGGCTCCCACTTAAAGTAGGTCCCCTAAGATATTTTGCTCACACGGTACTTTCCTATCATTTATCACATTTGTAATTGCTTATCTCATTACTTCTCAGTCCCTTTGTTAAATAATAAGCTCCTTGAGACCAATTCTGATTTATCTACCCAGGGCTTGCTACATAGTCATTGTTGGAAGGCATGATGTTAGTTGTACAAATATATACACACTATCCTATCTCCAAAAACAAGCACCTGGCCGTAGCCCCCTTTTATGATCTCTGTGTTTGTCACGCATCCAACCCTGTGTTCTGTAACTATGCTCATACCCAGTGACAACCAGAATCAGCTCCTGTGAGAAAAACATGTTTGTTCTTTTCTGTATGTTCTACTTGGAATAGTTCCTCAAGTACGGGGTAGTTGGTAGGTCTCAAAAAATGTGAGTTTAAGTGATGAATGACGAGCCCTCTACCATGTAGCTAGTTTGTACCCTACAGGGGAGTATTTAACTATGTTAAATCTCGGTGACTGAGTAAAGGACGCCAAGTGCTTGCAAAATTTAATTGGAAATGAATGATTTCTTTTTCTTCTCTAGACTCTTTTTGTTGCCCGGAATTGGAAAGTTAAGTCATGTTTCTTTTTGTCTATGAGATTTAGGAAGGAAAATGGCAGAAAAAGATGCTTGTAAGTCATTAGAGGCTTGAGTTCAATTATTCTAGAAGTTGCTTCTTACACCATGAGTGTTGTTTGTTCCTGAGTGAATAAAGAAGGGGAAGCATGATTTTTGGGGGGAGAGAGGACTTTGGAGAAATTTAACTTTTACATTTTAATTAAATTATCTCTATAACATCAGGTAGAGTTATCCCAAATGGACAAAGAGATGCTGGTCTGTGGCTTCTGACACCGACAAAAAATATCATGTCTGTTGTTCTTTTCATGAACTCATCTAACATTTAGATGTCTATTTTTAAGAAGTGTCTATGTGTATGAGGCACTGTTCTAGGCTCCAAAGGTTAGAGACCGAGAAAACCAAAGTCCCTGCCTACACAGTTGTCATCGAGGGAGCAGATAGGTCATAAAACACACAAACAAGATGATGATCATTCCACACATTAAAACATGACTCGTCTTTCTTTAAAGGAGGAGGCCTCTCAAAGGAGACAGGGGGCTGTTAGGTAGAAAGGGCCAGAAGGGTAACAGTGGCCTCAGCGTGGGTGGTTAGGAAGGCTTTACAAGTGAGGAAGGGATACGTGAGCAGAGACCTGAATGATGAGAAGGAGCCACAGTACTCTTCTTACCTCTTCCCCACCTGTCCTTCTTCTCTTCAATTTACCTCATCCCAAACTCCTGTGAAAGAGACCATGGTCCCCCTTGGATGAAGTTCCACTTCTGACCAAGGAATGATGGGGTCACATCATTGTATAACATGGCCATTGGGAACTTGCATCGATGAAGGAGCAGTGAAAGGGTCATTGTGGTTGGGCAGACCACCTCAGCGTTGTCTGGAAGACTGCTGTCTGTGTCCTCCTACCTATAACCAGGATCTGGTCGTTGGCAAGGGAGAGGGAGAGAGAGACGAGGAGCAGATGACAGAGGTGTCAGAGAGATGGGAGCCTCCTTAGATGTGGGGGAAGAGGAGAATTCAGGCCACCACAGGACTCAGACCTGAAGCTCCTGATCTAAAACTCACAATGCTGAGTTCAGCACCCCAAACACACAGTGAACCAGTCGAGATTCCAGCAAACGTGTTCCCCACTGATTTTAACTCTGTCTTCCTCGTGATGTACCACGGTACAGGTGACACCATTTAATTGTTGCTTCGTTGTTGAAGTATGTGCCTTATATACTTCCTTTCATCATTTAGACATTTAAATGTACGCCTTTCCACGTACGTTCCCAGGCAGTGAGGTAGTTAAACGCTGTTCAATAACTTTACCATCATGTCCTTGCTCCTTGTGTTTTCTGTTTAATGCCAAGCCCGGCAGAGTAATGATGGCGTTTTGTGATCTGTAATTTTAAAGCGGACCTGTGTTATCCTTCCTTATAGTAACTCTCCTAAATGGGAAACACCCCCAACTCCTCACTTTTTTTACTTCAGTGGAAGTTTGACATCACCAAAGAGGAATCAACAAGAATTTTTTAATGCTGACAGAAGAGGAATAATGTCCATGAAGTTTCTAGTGCTTTCCTCCTAAAAACCTGAAAATTGGGGTGCCCATTATAATCTCAACCAATTAACAAATCAGGAGGGTTCTTGAATTTGATTTCCTTCTTCACATTCACTCATTTACATCAACTTAAACATGTGAGCCCACGGTGACAATTTCCACGTAAGAATCGGGTTCACCCCACAGCGCGCTGGGTGCTGAAAATGGGCTAGAGAGGTCTTAGTGCACTGAAGGGGTATTTTCGGCCCTCTTGGCTTTGAAATTATGAGTAATGATCAGAAAACCAGCACAGTTTCAGGAGTCAGAATGGCTTGTACCATTTAGTGAGCATGTTGCTAGCCAAGCATTGTGCTTAAGCCTTTTATATACATTTTCACGTTTGAATCTTACAGCAACTCACATGTGAGACTAATCTTGTCCTCGCTCTAAAGATGGGCAGTTTGAGAAGGAAACTAGTGTATTCTTTGTCGCCCTACAAACATGCCTTTGATGCAGCCTCACTGAGGAACACAGCCCCCAGGCTGAAATCTGCCACATATTACTGATTGACAGCCGGGCAAGGTGACATTCGTCCTGAATCTGAAATCGGCATCCAGGACTCAACTGTATGCAACATGCCGTCTCCATTATCAAGCCTGAGAAAAACTTAACATTGCCTTCAAAGAAAGAGGTTAGCTGTCATCTCCAATTACACAACACATTGGCGAGCTAGCCGGTATTTTCTTTTTCTAGAAATCAGTTCTCAGAGGGCTTTTCCACTGACAAATGAAAATGACCACTTTTCCGATGTTTAAAATATTACCTTGGGGGGAAAAAAGGACCTTTAAATCAGTTAAAATACCATTTCTTAGTTTTATCGCCATTTTTCACATTGCCTCCGAAGCCACAGTCGCTAATAAGATGAAGGGTCGGAGATGAAGTTTCTTTACTGTTATAACTCTTCTTGACAAGCATTTGTGTCTAATCATATTCGCGTGCCTGGGTCCCACTTCCAGAGATTCTGATTTCATTAGTCTGGCGTGTGGCGTGAGGACTGGAATTTTTTTAAAGTTACCTGAAAACTCTTAGGTGTTAGATTCAGCCTTTCAGATTGAGAACCACACCCTTTTTGAGTAAAATGAGGTCCTCTTAAATATTTTTTTTTCAAACATCTCTTAAAGAGTAGGTTCCTTTGTGCAAAAGAAAAAGATCAAGGAGTAAAATTTAACCAGAAGTGGCACTTTATAAAGCTGCTAATATTATGGCCGCTCTAATCCTCATGTCAAAAGTAGGGCTGAGGCAGCAGTTGGGGAGGGAGGACACACCTCAGCCCCAGACCTGCTACTCCCCTCCTTGCCCCCACCTGCAGCCTGAGCCAGATTCAGGGCAACCTCTTCACTTCCTTTAACTCATAGGAATTGATAACGTTTGTGGAGGTGAATGGATAGGCTACCGGCAGGACTGGTTGAAAGCTAATGGTTGGGGACTTTTGTCGCCCCTCCAGGTCCACTCCGGGGCTTAGAGGTCATTTGGGAAAGTCTGAGGCCAGTCTGCGATACCCTAGTTGGAAATCAGCTCTGGCTTAAGACATAGACAGCCAGCCAAGGACTTCTAAGGGCACGGCGGCCCCCCTCTACTCTTTGGGGCCTGGCACCGTATAGCTCAGCAACCAGCAAGTGGGTTGATTCATTCCATTCACACAATAAGTACGTTTTCACGATCTACAAAGGAAGGTGCTGTTGTAAGTGCTGGAGATACATCGATGAACAAAACACACCTGATCTTGCTCTCAAGGAATTTTCAATATCAGGGGGAGGCATGACAGCAAGTAATAAATACAGACAAAATACTATAAACCACAATAAATGTTAAGGAGGCGGTGGGAGAGAATAACCCTGAGAGGCCTACTTCTGTCAGGGGCCTCAGAGCGGTCACTCTGTGAAGGGGACATTTATGCCATGGTTGGAAGGTTGGGAAGAACCAGCCCTGTCAAGGAGGATATGCAGCTGGTGCTGGGGGAATATAAATTTTCAGGGACAGGGAATGGCATTCACAGGGACCCTGAGATGGGAAAGACCTTGCTGAGTTCAAGAGAGCTCAAGTCAGCCAGTGTGCCTGCAGCTTGATAAGTAAGCAGGTGAGGGCATTGACAAGGAGGAAAGGACCCCAGGGACCAGATTGTGCTGGGCCTTCAGGGTCGCAGTGAGAATGTGTAGCTCTAAACTAAGAGCATGGGAGATCATTGGAGGAGAGAGACATGATGTTATATAACTTTAACGGTGGTCACTTTGCAGCATGACAAATTGTAGGGACAAAGAGTAAAAACAGGGAGTCCACCTCGGTGGCTATCGAAGGAGCCAAAGGGGAGAACTGTGGCTGGTCCAGGGTTCTGACCTGGCTGGCTAGCAGGGGAGTGAACTTGAAATTTCCTTAAAAAATAGAACGCGAACTACTGACCTGTAGGGAAGTAACATCCAGTCCCATCACTGAGTCGCTGAGTGCTATGGACAGAGAAGCTGACGGGTCTGGATTCAATTTCCTCATCTGTCTGGAAAGCTGGTATACAGTCTACCCTGATCACACAGGGTTTCCATGAGGAAATAAAAGAATCATCCCTAATTTGTTATTTATGAAAATATCAAGTGCAATGGAAAGACAGAGGTGCCAGCTGTAGCATTGTCCTGGTAGTGGAAGGCACGGACATCAATTTCAGAAAGTTGTCAAGGGTAAATAGGAAGATAATATTATACTGAGTTTCAATATCTAAACTATTTACTTCTCAATAAGGATTGATGTCTTGGGTCTGGCTGTGTGATTTATTAGCTTCGTAACCTTGAAAATGCCAATAATATCAGGTCACATACTACGTGCCAAACTTTATGCTTCGTAAGCATTTTGCACACCTCACCTCATTTATTCTTCACAACTATCGACTTGTTGTCCTCATTTAATAGATAAAGAAGCTGCAGCTCGATGAGATTGGGTTGCTTGTCCTCCCAGAACAACCAGAAGGGGTCTCTGGCAGAGCCAGAACTCAACCAGGATCTCAGCACCAAGCTTCAGTGTTTCCATTTCCACAGTTTGACCCAGATATAATCCTGCTAGCTTTACATGTTCCGTTGGGAAGATCGAATCAAATAGCATACACAAAATATGTTTGTAAACTGTAGTACATTTCAGTAAATATATGTGGTTCAGGACAGATTGTAAGTGATATTTTGGGGTTTTTTTGTTTGTGCTAGAAGATGGCCATGGACTGAATGCTTGGAAGTCTAATTATCCACTGTTCTGACAAGGCCCGAAGATGGGCTTTTTCTTTAGCATCTTTGTGTACTTTTGGGTTTGTCATTTATGTTTTCATCTGTGTTTCCTCTCGTGGGTCCTGTCTAGGGTGGTCTGCATAGGATAACACGTTTTTGTCTGCCTCTGAGTCTGCTAGTTCAGAGCTGTTGTTGATGAGCCAACAAGAATGTCTTGAGATGGTGCAATTTCAGATTAACGTCTGTGCCAGCAGTCATGAATCGTAACTTGGAAACGTCCTCATAGATACGCAGCCCCAGTTAAGGTCATATCCTATAGGAATTGGGGGGGGGGGATATCTTTGTCTCATTTTTGACTGTGCCCAAAACAGAAAGCAATTTTAAAAAGTAGGGAATCATCCAGATAATCCAGGGCCGAAGAATCGCATGCTGTTATTGAAAATATGCAAGGGAGAATAGATGGATTTAAATTACGCAGATAATTAATCAAAGAGTTAACAGATAATGCTTCTTTTCAGATTTGCACCAGCTAGTGATGCTCCTGAGCATTTCAGATAGGTTATTGATTGATTGAAAAAGTCTGTAGAAATGCACAAATAGTCTAATTAATGTTGAGTCTAACAAGAACACAAAAACTCAGCAGCTCACATAGAGGCGGCACATTCTACCCTACCTCTATGGAGTCCCTGGGCTCGGGGTTCCTCAGTGGAAGGTTAGATGCTGACGGCTCTCCTTGCAGAGCAAGGCCATGTTGGACTTGGGGAAAAAAATCAATTTATGGTGAGTTATAGCACCATTTAGGAGAATCTAAATTAGCTGTCGGGTACTTCCATTTAAGTGAGTATTGACTCATTCTAAGTATTTCCCCTTCTTAAGTTGTGATCAGCTAAGCAAGGCCCAATCCTCACCCAGGGAGGAAAACAGTGTCTGGACTTTACTCCTAAAACCTAATCACAGTCATGTATAAACTTCTCAGGAACTTTGAAAAGCTGTCTAACACCTGAAATTTTCACTGAAAATAAAAATCTCAAGTGAACAAAACCATTTATATGCAAAACTGTCTAATTGGGAATCTTATGCTTGTTCTGAGTCATGTAGACCTTGAAGATCAACACAAGGGAGCTTCAGGTGAGCACAGCGATGCCCAAGACATCAGTGCCCTTTGCCAAGGGCCGGCTCAGCTGTAATCAATATTTGACTTTCCAAAAGCATTTAGCTCCATGTCAATGTCTCCGTTTTCCTCGCAGAGTGTGGTCCTGTCCTCATAGGAAGCTGGATGCGGAGATCTAGACGTGGGCATGTCTGGGGAAGGGGTCAGACAGAAATCTCTGCCTGAGACCAAGGAAACTCCCAGAGGTTCTGGGTGAGAATTTGACATCAGATGGGCCTAAATTCAAATCCTGGCACTGCCAAATCCTTGAGCAAGTTACTTTCCCTTGCTATACCGCAGTTTTCTCATTCATTTGTCCAGCAAACATTACATAATGTTCTGTTTCAGACTCTTTGCAGATGGTGTGGAAATAGCAGAGAATAAAACTCCCTTTTACCTTCCTGGAGATAATGACAATATCTGCCTTAGAGGATTCAGCTGAGATTAAAAGACATAAAGCACTTTGCACAGTGCCAAGCACGTGGCTAGGGCTCTATAAAATGTTAGTAGCTGCTGCTGAGTCAGGCAGACATACATGGTTCAGTAAGGACCACTTAGACATCAGAGAGGGAGCGCAGTTATTACATAATTGTTACTTGCATGTAGACCTCACTATGGGTTGGGGCAAATCAAATCTAAATAGAAATGAAGATCAGGAAACTTGAGTGACATCAGAAGCAACTCACTCACCAGGAAACTTTGGAAGCCACTGGCCTCTTTGTTGGAGGCCATGTGGCAAAGTGGGACACAAAAAGGGAGAATCAGCCCTTCAGCCTCACCTGCACCAGCATAGATAGTGGCACTGTTTGGCACAAGAGTGACAGTAGGGGCACCAAAGGTACTTGCTCAGAGGAAGCAAACAGCGGAACATACAGAAGCAGCTCTGGTGTCCAGAAGAGGTAGAGATGCAGAGACAAGACTTTCCTCAGAAGTGAGCTGGAGGAAGTGGTGAAAACCTGGTGCTCTCTCTGTGATAACCGACCACAGCTTGTTCACAAGTCCCCTCTCGGCTGGCAGAGTCCATGTGAAGGGCACTGTCTCTCCAGAAGTCGAAGGCCTTCCTAGCAGGTGGAAGAAAGAGTCGGCGTGCTGTGCTCGTCTTGCCCCCTGCATGACGGCGCTGGAGCCCTGGCAGTGAAAGCCGTCTCACCCGCAGCCGTGATGGCAGCATGGGGCTCGAGCGGTGCTCTGCACTGGCCGTCCGTCTACAGATAAGTGCTGAGAAGAGGTCTTCATGGGAGATAAGGCGGGCCCTACCGTAAAAAGTATGAAATGCATTCATGTGGGTGTGTTTGAAGCAACAGGATAAAAAACGAACAATAAAAACGATCACAATAGATATAGAGATCAATGTCTGCCCCTAAATGAATATTTGGTAAGTACTAAATGCCCAAAATGACTGAGGGCAATTGTAGAGAAAAATCAATGTGGCCAGACGGTGTGAGAACATTAATAGTGCTCATTTTTTATGTATAAATTCTACTTCAAAAAGAGCAAAAGAGCAATAAAACAACTTAGGCTGGCTCTTTGCTATTTTTCTTATGTGACAGCTGAATTTCTGTGGCTCAGCTTAATTCCTGGCCATGCAGGACCAGAGAGAGGGACAGCAGTTTCATCTCCTGGTTCCAAATAACTGCTTTCACTTCGGCTATGGTGAATTGACCACTTTGAATTCAGGTTACTTACCATCACCTTTGATTTGATTGTTATGATTAAATGTATTCTTTCATCAAATATTTATTGAATTCTTTCTGTGTACCCAGCAATCACTGTTGTGGGCAGAGAAGATACAGGGATGAAGGCAGATGAGGTCCCTGCCCCCATGAAGATGATATATTATCATGTGAGAGAGACCACAAAGAGGAAAACAAGTAACCAGAATAGCTTCACAAAGTAGTAATGCTATAAAAACATAGAGCAATGCACTAGACAGAGTCCATGTGTGGTAGAAAGGTGCTTACACTTAGGCACTGTATGCAGGAAGGATACCTGAGAAAGTTAACTGTAGGCTTTTGAGATCTGAATACGGAGAATCCAGCTGTGTGAAAAGTTGTGGGAAGACCATTCCAGGCAAGGTGAAGGGCAACTGAAAAGCTCTGGGTCAGCAATAAGCTTAGGAAGAATAAATTCTTGAGACAGAAGTCCAGTGAGGTGGAGCATAATGGAAAAGTAGGATAAGCATAAGAAATGAGATTAAGGAGAGAGGAAACGTGCAGAACACCCTATACTTTCTAGACCTTGAAAATGAGGTTACATTTTCTCCTGAGTGCGTTGAGAAATGGCTAGATATTAATAAGCAGTCTGTGAAATAACTTACTTTAATTCTTTAAAAGAGTATCGGGCTTCAGGGTGGAGAATGGGCTGATCAATAAATCCCTAACATAATACCTGCTTGGTAAGATAGTAACTTGCAATTTAGTGGCCAAATTCAAATGTCAAAATTCATTCACTCAACAAGTATTTGTTGACCTCTCCGTGCTATGCATTGGGAATACAGAAGCCAATAAGATGTTGCTTCTGCCATCAGGAATCCCACAGTCCAGAAAAAAAAAAAAAAAAAAAAACAGAGATCAAACAAATAATCAATTGACTTTATTCAGGTGAAAGTACAGACATTTCTACCTAATTTGAATTTAACATGGACTAGATTTTCAACCTTTTTCATCTCATGGCACACATAAACTAATTACTAAAATTCTGTAGCATACCAAAAAAAAGGTTTTTTGCCAAGCTGACAAATAAAATATTCATAGGTATAGTTTTTATTCATTCACAGCAGACAGCTATCATAGTGTTGGCTGTTGTCATTTTTTTATGTGACAATCTAAGGGAAAAGAAGTCAGCCCCCGACTGAGTAGTCAGGCATTGCATGTTTTAAAACTTTGTGTGGTGCACCAGTGTGCCCGTCATGACAAACTGGTTGGAAACCACTGGCTTAGAGGATTAGAATCTGTGACTCTCCACTGAAGAAATTCCACTTTTGCCAGAGGGTCCGCTAATAAGCAAAAGCCTTTATATTAGGCCTTCTTTAGTTACAGTATATACAAAATCAAGTCAAACTAGCTTAAGGTCAAGAGTGAATGGGAGGTGTAATACTTGGGTATCTGAACACCTCAAATCTGAAGAGGCCTGGCTAGGCTCAGTTTTAAGGCATCAGACAATGAAACTCAGTGCAATTACAAAGCCTGGAAAATAAAGGCAACCATTTCGGAAAGGAAGTTGCCACAGAACTCGCCAAATCTATAGGTAAACTCCACCCACATCTTCTGGTGATCATTGATTTGTTCATGAATCAAGGAAGTTCAAAGTTCTCAGTGTAAAGCAACAGACGGAAGATGGAAAAAGCTGAAGAGTTTAAACTGCTGCCCTCCACAGGGAAAACAAGTTTGAATTTTGAGTCTTATCCCAAATAAATTCAAAGACTTAACAGAAAATATGCATAGATTGAAAGAAATTATGTGAAAACCCAGGGCAGAAATGGAAACTATAAGAACTAAATGAATGTTTTAGAACTATAAAATACAGTATCTGGAATGAGAAATTTGGCAGATGAAAGGATTAATAGACAAAATCTTAATTAATCCATCACCATCTGACCTATCGCATAGGCTGTAGTTTGCCACCTCAGACTTAAAAATTTGTCGAATAAATTTTTGCTTCCTTGTTAGTCTTCACTAGTATAGGTTTATACCTATATGTATATATGTATATGTTTGTGTGTGTATTCACACAGAGCAGAAGGCTTTGGTCAAGTATCTAGCCAGTCAAATCAATAACAATTGAAGTAAATGCAGAAAACTTACATTTAGAAATTCTTACAGATTTCATTAATATTTCTATGTTTTTACAATATGTTTAGATTGCAAATCCTTATGTATTTAGAGTTAGAATTAAGAGAGTCTGTAGACCACATTTTATTTTATTTTTTTAAATATACTTTATTGATTATGCTATTACAGTTGTCCCATTTTCCCCTCTTTATTCCCCTCTGCCCTGCACACCCCCTCCCACCCACATTCCCCCTCTTTAGTTCATGTCCATGGGTCATACATAGAAGTTCTTTGCCTTCTACATTTCTTATACTATTCTTAACCTCCCCCTGTCTATCTTCTACCCACCATTTATGCTTCTTATTCCCTGTACCTTTTCCCCCTCTCTCCCCAACCACTCCCCTG
>VMDR010002855.1:0-82155 GCA_007922815.1 Macrotus californicus
GTGATGATGAACTCCTTGAACTTGACCTTATCTGGGAAGCACTTTATCTGCCCTTCTATTCTAATTGATAGCTTTGCTGGACAGAGTAATCTTGGATGTAAGTCCTTGGCTTTCATGACTTGGAATACTTCTTGCCAGCCCCTTCTTGCCTATAAGGTTTCTTTTGAGAAATCAGCTGACAGTCTTATGGGCACTCCTTTGTAGGTTACTTCTTCCTTTTCTCTTGCTGCTTTTAAGATTCTCTCTTTATCTTTCATCTTGGAGTCTTCTTTAATCATGGAAGGGTACACATTTTGGATACCAAAGCAAGAAAGCCTCTTTGATTTTTCTTACATCTCTATTATACCCCTTCCCTAGGGACACAGACAACAAAAAAGGCAGCACCTTGAATGAAGGAGGGAGTAAAGGGGTGACTTAAGGGGAGAGTGGTAAACTACATGGACAAAGGAATATTGTTAAACATCTCAAGAAACTATATTCCAGCACACATAACAACTCAGTGCATCTTTAATGACACAGGAATGAATGAGCATCCACATTTGCCAGGAAAACAGTGACCCTACATTGTCTCCCAGCTTCAACTCAGCTGCAATACACTATGTGCCAGAGATCCACACCATCAGAAGAAAAGGTCATCGGGAGGGTCATCTTCTACAGTAACCGGAGCCCACAGACCACCCTCCTTGAGTACAAACAAATCTTCAAATAGCTTTAACTCTCAGTTCAGAAGCTATCCACACCTACCAGGACTCCCAGAATCCCTGACACTGGGTTGGAACCTGGAAGGCCCAATCTGTTCACTCAGAGGAATATTTCTAGATTAAGTCCAGGCAGCAGGCCCCAGGTCAGAAAAGTTCAGGCCAGTACAATGGGACAAGATGGGCTGCTGATCAGGCAACTTTGGGCCTGGCTGCCTGGCCTCTCTTTTGCACTCAGTCCTCTTACCTCCTGTGACAGCTATTGTGAACCCCTCCTTGCTATGAGTTCATCACAGAAAAGCTTTCTTGGCTCTGCCTTTTCCATTGCAGGGCTGGCAGAGGACTCTGGAATGTTCATAGAACTGAACCAGAGGACAAAGAGGTGGGCTCGGCCAAAGAAATAGCCATGGCAGCATGAAGAAGGCTTATGGTCAGTCCTCTGAAACCTCCAACCCCACAGCTGAGTCATCACGGTGCCCTTGGCAAAGCATGCAGAACCCTCCCTGAATCCCAGTGAGTTCACGCACCTTCTACCCCCAAGGCCCTGAGGGGCCTGCACTGGTCCTGGGATTTTCAAAATTGGGGCCAGGATTCTAAGGCTCTCCACTGAGCAAACTTGTACCAAGTGCTTGCTGTGTGTAGAGACCAAGATGAAAGTGATACCACTCACTCATTAATTCTTTCAACAAATACTTACTGGCACCAACAAGTCCCTGCTCTCACAAAGATTACCTTCTAGTGGGAAAGACAGAGAACACACACATAAACAAAAGTGATTTCATTTCATACCTTTACACTTATTAAGAAAACTAAGTATCAGCCCTAGCTGGTGAGCCCTGCCTGGTGTGGCTCAGTGGATTGAGCACCCACCTGGGAACCAAAGGGTCACCGGTTTGATTCCCAGTCAGGGTCCATGTCTGGGTTGCGAGCCACCTCCCCAGTAGGAGAGGCAACCACACATTGCTGTTTCTCTCCTTCTCTTTCTCCCTCCATTCCCCTCTGTCTAAAAATAAATAAATAAAATATGTTTTAAAAAGAGAAAACTAAGTATGGACAGGGAGTAGGTAGAAAGTGATGGGGGAGGGGTTGACAAGGTAAGATAAGGTGGTCTGGAAAGGCCCCTCTGAGGAGGTAACAAGAGAGCAGAGGTGTGAAGGGTGAAAAGCAGAGAACCTGGGGAAAGAACATTCCGCACAGAGGGAACCACGGAGACAGGCTCAGCGTGTTTAAAATGGGCCTGTGTGGCTGGAGAGGAGGAGGCAAGAGCAGAGGAGCCAACAGGCAGACAGGTGGGAGCCACGGGATTGTAGAGGGCGCTGCAGCTCGTGGAAGCACTCACTGCAGTTTCATTCCAAATGTGATGTAAAGTCACACTTGGGAAATGACATGGCCTGGTTTGCATTTTTAAACGACAAGAAGGCAGCTATGTGGAGAACTGACTGGAAAAGGAAGGGTTCAAGCTGTAAGACCAGTCAAGAAAGTTATGGCTGTCGAAGTGGCTTTGATCTGGGTAACAGCAGTGAGTGGTGAAAAGTAGTTGGGATGCTGGATGTATTTTAATAGAAGAACCCACAAAACTTGCTGATTGGCTGGATCCTGGGGGGTGAGGGAAAGAGAGGAGTCGAGGGTAATGCCAAGGTTTCTGAGCTGAGCAACTGGATGAGTGGTGATGCCATCAACTGAGATAGCCGTGTACAGGGGTGGGGGTGGGAGGGGGTCTGGAATCGAGAACTCTATCTGAGGCCTGGTCGGGCAGCTCAGTTGGTCAGAATGTTGTCTCAGTACGCCAAGGTCGTGGGTTCGATCCCCAATCAGGGCACATACAAGCATCAACCAATGAATGCATAAGTGGAACAACAAATTGATGTTTCTCACTCGCTCTCTCTCAAGTCAATACATTTGAAAAATTATTTTTAAGAATTCTAATTGAAGCTTATTAGTTTTGCACTAGCAAGTAGGCAGCTAGGTATGTGCTTCTGGAATTCTGGAGATAGGTTGAGACCAGCGACAGACTGGGAGTCATCTGTGCAGAAGTGGTATTTAATCTCCCAGATTAGATGAGATGAATAGGAAGAGAGCAGAGATGAAGGGGTTTGTGAATTGAACACCGGGACATGCCACCATGATGTGGTCTGGAAGAGAAAGAGTGGCTAAGAAGGAACATGGACAACCACAAGGTGACTGGGGAGCCCGGGGAGGGAGTGCTTCAAGGAGCGCATCAAAAGCTGCTGTTAAGTGAAATGTAAGGTGAGAACTGGGAAGTAAGCCTTGGCTAGGAAAGGTAGCAACTGTGGGAACCTCTCAGTGAAGCACTGGGGCGCTGGGGAGCTTGCCTCAGTGGAGTGGACGGAGGAGAAAATGAAAGCTGAGGAAGTGATAAGCATCTGAGAGAATCCCCGCAGGGAACCCTCAGCTGGCACTTTTCAAGAGACATCTTAATGAAGATACTATTCAGTGAGGTAGGTGAAGTAGAAAACTGAAGGGGAAGTTGAGACTTCCAGGAAATAGAATAGTGGGAAGTTGTTAAAACCCTGAGTCCCAAGGAGCAATTGTATTAACTGAAGCTGGGTGCAAAGACACGGAAAGGAGCCCCCTGGAGCAGAAGTTGTAGTTGAGGGAAGTGGCACCCAGAAACACCGCAAAGCAGGGAAGGAGCTTGAAGAATAAATTGGGCTAACTTCAGTTGGAAGCCACTGGGAACCAGCACGAAAGGCAGCCTGGAGACAGAATCCACAGAAGCCAGTTTCCCCGGGGAGGGACTGGCGGAGAATGGACCAGAGGATGGAAGAGAGCTGGAAAAAAATCACAGTTGTAAGCTGGGGGAGGGAGAGGACAGCAAGTACAGGTGACTCTTATGCAGACCCAAACAGAAGGTAGCAAGGCACAGAAATGGTTGAGAGAATGAGTGTAGACATTATACCCCGGCCTCACCACTGTTTTACCAGGGTCACCACGATTTACTATTCCTGGGTGTTTTGGAAATCAAATGAGGTGATGGACATAAGGCTCCATAAATTGTAGCTGTTTTTACGTGCTCCAAACGCAGTACAAAGATATAGCGTTAGTTTATTTTCAAAGTAGCTTTCATATTTAAGAATCGTGGTGATCTAATGTAAGTGCATTGAGGAAAACAAGTCCCCCTGCTGAGATCGCACCGGTTCTCTTGGAACTGGTGGCCATGTGCGCCGTCACCACCTGGTGGCAGCACACGGCAGTCATGGGTTCCATTGTTTGGGAGGGCACGCCTTTCAGGAGTTCATGGACAGAAAGACAACCAGGCCTGATGTACCGCCTGCTAAAGTGCACAGCACCACCTTTGAAGGTGCCAAAACCCCAAACATGACTCCAGTGAAGGCTTCGCGTCCAACTACCAATTTGCAGGAAGTACAGGAAAGAAAGAGACACGTTAAACAGCCTCGTGAGGGTGTGAGCAGCAAAACCGCAGGATGGAAATACGGAAGTCTCTCCAGGACAAGCACCTTCATTTCTTAAAGAAAAAATAAGGAAAACGAAAGGCTGAAAGAGTAACATATCACAATAGAAAAGCATTCAGGGAAACGTGAATGCTGACTAAATATTAAATATTAAATGATATTAAGGAATCACTGTTACATTTTGGGGTGGTGGTGTTAGTCTTGTGATTATAGTTTTTCAAAGGAATTACTTTAATTCTCTTTTAAAAGAGATACATATTGATCACTTCTTGGCCTTTTGGCTAAGATTAAGTGTAAAAGGGATACTATTGAAATACAGGTATAATGATAGGGTGTCTGAGATTTCCTTCAAAATAATCTGTAAGGGAAGGCGAGGGAAGGAGAAGACGAAGGTGAAGGCGGCAGTGAAAGTGGCCGTGAGTTAGGAACTGGCGAAGTGGAGCACTAGTACTTGGAAGTTAGTCATGCACTTGTGTTGGGGGCTGTATGTTTGAGTCTCCCCAGCATTTCTTATGTTAAAACCCTAACCTCCAACTCCAACTGATGGTGTTAGGAGGTGGGACTTGGGGCGGTAATTAAGTTTAGATGAGATCATAGGGGGGAGCCCCCATGATGGGGTTATTGACCTTATTAGAATAGGGAGAGACACCAGAGTTTCTCTCTGCCATATGAGAATACAGAAATAAGACAGCCATCTGTAAAGCAGGAAGAAGCCCTTCGACAAAACTTGGCCATGCTGGGACCCTGATCTCAGACTTCCCAGCTTCCAGAACTGTGGGAAGTAAATGAAATAAATGTATGTTGCTTAAGCTACCCAATCTATGGTATTTGGTTATCACAGCACAAATACAAGGGTGGGCAAAAGTAGTTTTACAATATAATACGATACAATACAATACAGTATGATACAACACAACACAACACAATACAATAATATACAAGAGTACAAGAATAAACTCTGTGTTTCGCACACTCACAAGTGTAAACCTGCCCCTGCCTGCCCCGGTGCACAGTGTTCTGGTCAGCAGACCGGCAGCATGAGTGTCACAGGAGAACTTTCAGAAACTCAGAGTCGCGGGCCCCACCCCAGGCCCACTGAGTCAGAGTCTGCCGTTCAACAAGCTCCCCAGTGAATCATAGGAGCACTAAAGCTTGAGAAGTATCAAATTACGTTATTCTTTCTACTTTTGTGTATGTTTAAAACTTCCACCATAAAGATATAAAAACTAAGAAATTATAAAAATAAAATTGATCATGTATTATAAAATATTATATAAAAGCTCATTAAATATGGGTTAGGGTGAGCTAGATGCTACTCAGCAAATATTTCTATCTTTTTATCAATTACAATTACATCATAGTTACACTGTGTTATGAATAAAATGCAGCTCATGTCAACATAATCTTGGCAAAAAGCCTATAAGGTACCATTGCCACAGATTTCAGGAATGAGTAAACCAAAGTTTAGAGAGGCTAAATGACTCATCCAAGATCCCATAACTTTTAAGTGGAAAAACCAGAACTCTGAACCAAGACTTCTAACTCCAGAACCCAATCTGTTTCTACCGCTACACCATAATTCTAGGAATCAAAATATGTCCCCGGCATCTGTGGTTTGCTTTTATATAATTTGGACTGGGTTTTCGACTTTTATATGTCTATTTAAAAAGTTTCTCAAAACACGGCTGTTGTTTTATGGTTACTTTTACTTCCTCCTTTGAGCTCTACTGACGTTCTACTGGGAAAATAATGCAGTTCTGGCCTTTACATCTTACATTACTCAAGAGAAAATTACCTCAGCCCTTGAATTTACCTCATTTGCAGGATCTTGAAACTTTAGAACTCAAATGATTGAGTTATGAGAATGGCATCAGTGTTTCATGAATTTGTTTGTAGGTTGAAATCACTTGGGGAGCTCTAAAGATTCCTGATGGTCAGGTCACCCCTCAGGCCAATTAAACTAGAACCAGTGAGGGAAGAACCCAGGCACGGGCTCCCCAGGCAACTCCAGTGTTCAGTCTAGTGGGAGCAGCTATTCTCAATGGATACAGTGCACCACCTAGGGAATATTTTGGAAATTTGTGGAGGAATTTTGATTGTCAAAATACTAAGAATGACTAAAAAAAAAGTTATAATACCTGCTCCTGGTGAGGATGCAGAGAAATGGGATCACTCATACATTGCTGGTGAGAATGCAAAACAGTAGAGCTGCTCTGAAAAATAGTTGGGCAGTTCCTTTTAAAACCAGAAGTGGACCTAACATGTGACCCAGCGGTCACTCTTGAGCATTTGTCCCAGAGAAATGATACCGTATTTTTCGCACAGAAACATGTTCATAATGTTCATAGCAGCTTTAGTCACAATAGCCAAAAGCTGGAAACTACCACATCATTTTCTTTTCTAACTCCTTGAATTTATTTTATTTAAAAAAAATTTTCAACTACAGTTGACATACAATGTTATATTAGTTTTAAGTATACATATCACCTGTCTTTAAATAGACTAATGGTTAAAAAACAATGACACTTCTGTACCACGTGTGATGGTTAATTTTAGTGTCAACTTGACTAGCCACAGGGTGCAAAAATTAAATGTGACTTCTGGGTGTATCTGAGTGAGGTTAGCATTTGAACTGGAGGACACAGAGGAGATTACCCTCCCCAGTGTGGGTGGGCATCGTGCAATCTGTGGAGGCCTGAACACAGCAAAAGTCCACGGGAGGAAGGACCACTCCTTTTTTCCTGCTTCACTGCTTGAGCTGCCAGGACATCTTCTTTCCTCTTCTGCCTCTGGACTAGGTCTACACCATCAGCTCCCCTGGTTCTCAGGCCTGGGGACTCTCAATTACACCCCAGCTTTCTGGGTCTCCAGTTTGCAGAGGGCAAGTTTGGGGACTTCTCAGCCACCATAATTGCATGAGCCAATTCCTTATAGTAAATCTCTGTCTCTCTGTTTGCCTTTATTTCTCTTTCCTTCTCTCTTTATAAATACACACACACACATTTCTCTAAACATAAGAATAGCTGTACAGATATATGTACATTTGAAGGGAAACTAGAGACATGAGCCCAGCTGGATTTTCAGATGGTCATGAATCAGTAACTGCTGGGTGCTAGAGTTCCCAGGCTCTATAAAGGATCATGTCTAATGTAGTTCTCTTATTCCTGCCTCCGTCCCCTATGTTGAAAGTGTGGAAGAAAGATAACTTGTTCTTGTTCAAAGCCCTCTGCATCTGAAGAGCTATACCTGAGGAGCCTCCTTCACAGCTAGACCTGATGTAGGTGATACGATCTTAGACCTCAAACCAGTGCCTTAGTGGAATGAGACTTTTGGATGAGGGTGTGAGCATATTTTACGTGTGGGAGTGATGTGAATTGCGGCCAGAAGAGTGACTGTGGTAGATTGTCTCCAAACATGGCTTTTATCAGTTCCTTCTCTCCCTGTGCACACTTGCCATTCCACTATCAAGAGGTAAAATCTACTTCCTCACTCCTTAATTTGGGTTGGCCTTGGGACTTGTTTCAGCAAAACAATATGGCAGAAGTGCCCCTGGATCAGTATTAGACCTAGCCTTTAACAGAACTGGTTTGATGCCCTCTTATAAGCCAGCCACCATGAAAACAATGAGACTAACCTGAGACCACCACGTTGTGAGGAAGCCTAAGGTAGCCCTGTGGAGAAAAAGACCATGTGGGGAAGCACTAAGGCGCCTGCAGCTGCCCAGCCGCGTGCTGAATGCACCTGAGTGACCCAGCCATTGTCATGTGGAAAAAAATACCACCCAGTCAAGCCTGGACTTAATTCCTGACCCATAGTTTCATGAGAATAAGATACTAGATTTTGGTTTTTTGGTGTTTTGTTTTTTTAGAGAGAGAGTGGAAGGGAATGAGGAAAGAGAGGGAAATATCAGTGCGTGGTTGTCCCTTGCTTACCCCTAACCAAGGACCTGGCCCACAACCCAGGCATATGCCCTGACTGGGAATTGAACTGGCAACCCTTTGGTTTGCAAGCCAGCACTCAATCCACTGAGCCACACCAGCCAGGGAAAGATACTCTTTTTTTAAGCCACTGAGTTTTGGGGTAGTTTTTTAGGCAGCAAGAAATAACTACTCTCTGGATGGCTCAAGGCATTCCCCTACAGGAAAGCAAATACTATTACCTTGGATTAAAAAGATTATAATTTCTCCCTGGGAAATTTCTCTTAATACAGATTCAGAGCAAGGTTCTCATTTTACAGGGCAAGTTTGTTTTCCAGCATGTATATAAAAACTTAAACATCAGCCCTGGCTGGTGTGGCTCAGTGGATTGAGTGCCAGCCTGCAAAGCAAAGGGTTGCTGGTTCAATTCCCAGTCGGGGCCAGGACCCCAGTGAGAGGGTGTGCGAGAGACAACCACACATTGATGCTTCTTTCTCCTTCCCTTCCCATCTAAAAATAAATAAAATCTTAAAAAAAAAAAAACTTAAACATCAAATTTCAACCACGTAACTGTATCGCCCCCAAATCCCTGAAAAATGGACTACAAAGCAAGGACCGAGTAAACTTCGCAACAAGACAGCCTTAAATAGCTGAGCCATTTTCAATTGTCACGATGTACTTGCAAACTGTAATTGAAAAGACCATGAGCCTCAGCGGGTTCCTAGGCCAAGGCTGGCCTCTATATCAACACACCCATTCCGGCTGGGGGAAATGGGTGCAACAAAAGGAATTCAGGAGAAAGTCCAGCCAAGCCTATTTTTTCAGCTTTATGAAGTTCCTCTGGCCACTCCCATGGACGTACTTCGTACCAGACCACCCATGTGGATACACACATCTCATTACAAGCCTGCCTGGAGACTGAAGACAAGCCACAGCCACATCAAAAGCATTAAAATACTAAATATCTCTGAGTCCTTTGCAAATCACCAGTACCATTTAGGACCATGATAGCCTGAAAGGGAACCCCTGTTCCCCTGTTCCGTCGTGGCTTTCACCAGCAGAGAGGAGCAGCTTCTATAACTAAGAGATGCCCACAGTGAAGTATTCTTGGAGAACTATATGAATACACAGGATAAATAAGCCCAGGACTGACTCTGTGAAGCAGGAACCTCAGAGCGAATCCTGCCTGTAGTATTCCTTGCAGTCTTTGCCTTGCTTGCAGTGGTGGTTTGCTAGTGCCTACCAGGAATATCTTCCTTTCCTCCCCACTCACCTTCCCCATCATAAAGTGATGATGACAATTATCTCTAGAAAGGCATATTCACAACCCAATGAATGCACAGGTATGGTTTGTCTATTCCAAGAGGGGAGAATACAATGAGGAAAGCAGCCCCTCCATAATAAAACACTGGAAAATATCATGCAGGCAAAATCTCAATCATCAAAAATATCTTTAATGTTTTATTCACCCACACAAATACTGTCATGCTTTTATAAGGATTCTAAATATTTTATTGTACAAATAACTGTGACTACTTTCAAATACATGTTATTTTTATTCTTTTAAAAAGCCTTTTTCACAAAACAAAATGAGACTTTTTATATTGGAAGCCTGAAATATACAACAGTGGACAAAACAGTACAATAAACCACAGACTCATCGCCAAGCTACACCACTTATCAACTCATGGTTGGTCTGGTTCCATCTATACCCCTGCCTGCTACCCCCTGCCCATATTATTTGGAAGCAAGCCCCAGATATTATATCTTTTCATATAAATATTTTAGAATGCATGTCTAAAAAATAAGAATTATTTTTAAACATAACCATAATGTCATTCTCACATGTAAAAAAATAACAAAACTTCTTTAATATAATCAAATATCCAAAGTGCACTTTTCCTCAATTGTCTCATTTTTTTTCCCAGTTTGTTCAAATCAGGATTCAAATAAGATCTGTATTTTGAAATGTTCCTTAAGACTCTTTTAATCTATAGGATTTTAGGCTTTGTGGGCTATACAGTTTCTTTTTTTTTAAGATTTTATTTATTTACTTTTTTAGAGAGAGGAATAAGGAGGGAGAAGCAGAGGGAGAGAAACATCAATGTGTGGCTGACTCTCACACCCCCTACTAGGGACCTGGCCCACAACCCAGGCATGTGCCCTGACCAGGAATTGAACCAGCAACCCTTTGGTTCACAGGTCCGCACTCAACCCACTGAGCCACACCAGCCAGGGCTGGGCTATACAGTTCCTGTTGTCACTACTCAATTCTGCCACTGGAGTGCAGAAGCAGCCGTAAACAATATGTAAATTAATGGTTGTGTTTCAGTAAAACTTTATGGACCCTGAACTTTGATTTTCACATAAGTCTTATTATTATTTTCATTTTGACTTTTTCAACCATTTAAAAATGTAAACTCCATTCTTAGCTCACGGGCTTTACAAAATCAGGTCATGGACTGGATTTGGTCCACAGGAAGGATTTGGCCTATTGGCCAAAGTTTGCTGACCCGTGCCCTAGATCATAACTTCTGCACAACTTTTTCCAGATTTGAAATCTGGCTTTTGGGGGGGATGGCAATAAGTTACAAATACACGGTGTAACCCCCTACCAGCTTAAGACAAATAAAAATGAGTCTCACATCTCATTTTAACTGCTGGGTGACTGTCTAGGACTTTGAGGACTAAAGCCTCACTTTATTTCAAACATGCTTTTTAACATGCCTTTCATAGGTGAAATGAGGGCTTGAGAGAATCAGGAAGCCAGGAAAGAAAAGTAACTGACCATGGCCGACACCCTGCAATTTGACACTTGATAAATAAATGAATATTAATAAATAATAAATAAAAATCTCCAGCTTCTTTAAACAAGCACCTATGTGAAAAAGACGCCTACCATCCTATTAAAATTCCCTTGATGTTTTAGCAAAATAGCATCGTGGATGCTCAGGAATGAGTCGCTTTCTTTTTTGAAAAGTATTCTCAACCTTAGCTGTACTGGGATCACTTGGAAAACTTTTACAACTCCAAATGCCTAAGCCAAACCTCCACCACCAGTAACCACAGTCTCTGGGGAGGAGAACTCTCCAGGTGATTCTAATTTGTACCCAAGGTTGAGAACTACTGCTATAGAGTAATATTCAGAATTTCCACCTCTTATCCAGGTGCAATGGGTCCTGTCCAATGTCAAATGACACAACTTGCAACACTTGCACAATCCTGTGTAGCCTAACTCCTAAGCAGAGTCAGATCCTTTGATTATAGACACCTGGTCTTTCTCTGCGCCTTGAACCTATGTGCCAGGGCCAGGTGAATTCCAGGTGGACTCTTGAATTCCATGTCTGTAATCTTGGCAACAAAAAAAATGCTGCAGGTACAAATCAGTTTTAAAAATAGCAGAAGACTTGAACAGACACTTCACAGAAGATATGTAAATAATCACATGAAAAGGTTCTCCACATCTTTAGTCATCAGGGAAATGCATATTACAGCCATAATGAGACACAATTTCACACCCACTGACAATGCCAAAAGATTAACGATACCAAATATTGGCAAAGAGAGAGCAACTGGAACCCGTACAGTGCAGATGAGAGCATAACGTGGCACAACTACTTAGAAAAATAAACCGTTTGGCAGTTTTTATAAAGTTAAACACTCACTTATCTGAAAACCAGCTCTCACTCCCAGAAAATAAAAACAAATATCCACTAGTAATGTTCAAGAGTGTTCATTGCTTTGTTCATACTAGTTCAAAACTCCAAACAACTCCAGTGTCCATCAACAGGGAAATGGAGAAACAAATTGTATTATAGTCTTACAATGGAATACTACTCAGCAATAAGAAGGAACGAACAATTAATACGCACAAAAAACAGATGAATTTCAAAACCTTTATGTTGAGCGAAAGGAGCATGACACAGAATACATACTATGTGATTCCTTTTCTATGAGGTTCAAAGAGAGGTGAAACGAATCTGTAGTACAGAAATCAGAGCGGTTTTCTTTCTGAGATTTTTATTTATTTATTTTTAGAGAGAGGGGAAGGGGAGGAAAAAGAGAGGAAGAGAAACATTGATGTGTGAGAGAGACCTCGATTGATCAGTTGTTTCTCACACACCCCCAACTGGGGACCTGGCCTGCAATCCAGGCATGTGCCCTGACTGGGGAATTGAACCAGCAATCCTTTGGTTCGCAGGCCAGCACTCAATCCACTGAGCTACACCAACCAGGGCCAGGGCAGTTTTCTGAGGGTTGGGGACGAGAGGTATACAAGGATTGATCAGAAAGGGGCAGGGGAATGATGAAACAAATATTCTCGTTGCCCACGTGAATACAATTGTCAAAATTCATAGAACTGTACAATTAATATCTATGTATTTTATTATATGTAAGTTATACCTTAATTTAAAAACCATATAAGAAGAAGGCTGGAGACTCTAAGACTACACATCATTGATCCCTCTCTCCAGGGGGGCACAGGCTCTGAGAACCACTCTGACCGTAGCTGGTGTCCCAGAGCTTCCTCCCCCAAAGCAGCTAAGTGAAGAATAGTTTGAAAAACATCAGATCGTGCCATTTTTTAGCTCTGCAGTTCTGCTGGAGTGTGAGATGTATAAAGGGTAGATTGAGAAACAGAAATGCCAGGGAGACCCTTAAATGCCAGGCCAAAGGGCCTGATCCTTACCCAAGGCAGTGGAATCTGCTGGAGGTTGTGAGCAGAAACTGCTTGTCAAGTAAATGCCTTCCTCTTAATGGTCTCACTGATTCACCTTTGATTCCTTCTGACTGCCTTTTAGAATTCAGAGGAATTCACTAAACCTATTAGCTGAAGTTCCTTCTCCTGGATTCTATCAAACTGGTAATCTTAGTCCCTTGATGATTAGCAGAAGCATGGAGGCTACTGTTTGCTTTGAATTCAAACTTCTGTTACCTTTTCCTAATCCCAAGGAGATGCTTCCATGAAAATTTTCCAGAGAAGCTTACGTGCTTTCTTTATTTTCCTCCTCTCCAGTTCAGTTCTCACGCTCTGCAATCTTTCCCATTCTACTATTCTTCTTAAGCCACTATCACATAGAACTCCAATTCTATTAATTAGGACTATATATTAGTTTACCTATTGCTGTGGAACAAGTCACCACAAAACTTAGTTGCCTTAAAACAATATAATCATTTATTATCTTTCACATATTTTTGTGGGTCAGGGTGTCAGACAGGGCACCATCAGAATGGCTTGTTTCTGCTCCTTGATGTCTCAGATGTCAGCTGGAGGACTTGAAGACTGGAGGCTGGAACCACGTGAAGGCTCATTCACTCACATCTCATGACTGATTCTGGCTATCAGCTGAGACCTTTGCTGGGATTGCTGGCAAGAATACCTACAAGTGGCCTCTCCGATTGGCTTATGTTTCCTCACAGTGTAGTGGTAGGCTACAAAGGCAAGGAGAGAGGGAGAGGGAGAGAGAGGGAGAGAGAGAGAAGAATCTCTTTTTACCTTAGCCTCAGATTTCACATAGCATCAGCATAGCATACTCCACTGAGTCACAAGCCCCACCCAGACTCGAGAGGTGGTGGGAACACAGGCCCCTCCCCTCAGTCGGAAGACTATTAGTCACATTGCAAAAAAGCATGTGCAATGGGATAAATATATTGATCCAAGGGCATCTTTTGAAAATACAATCTGCTACAGACTCTTTCGGTTTCACGTTACAAAAATCCCAAGACTAACTGGTTTAAAGAAGAAATTTATTGACTCACATATGTGAAAACTCCAGGGGAAGAGCTGACTTCAGATAAGGCTTGAATAAATCTTAAGCTCTGTCACCAGATCCCAGTTTCTCTTTCTTTATCTCTGAGCTCAGCTTCTTCTGTGACGTCAGTCCCATATTCTCCCCATGTAGTGGCAAGATGCTGCCGTAACTTCATCTACATACCTTCTCTTGCTCAATTACTTCAGGAAAAGAAGTCTGTTTCTTTATTTCACACAAACATCCTGGAAGTTGAGTTTCTTTGGTTCTCATTATCCTAACTTGGCTCTGGTGCCCATTCCTGAACAGTTCGCTGTCATCAGGGAAATGTCCTGAGTGAATTGCCCTTGGGCCTGAGTCACATACCCATCTTTGAAGCTGAGGCAAGGTCAGCATCACCATAAGCCATGAGTCCTCTGCAACAGATTAATTCAGCCCTACCCCCGGAGTTCTCACATATGTGAGTCAGTAAATTTCCTCTTCGTTTAAGCCAGTTAGTCTTGGGTTTTCTGCAACATGAAACCAGAAGAGTCTGTAATGATGGTACTTTCCAGAGATGCCTCTGGATCAATATATTAGTTCCATTGCACCTGCTCTTTTCTAGTGTGACCGATGGTCTTCCTGCCAAAGAGTAAGGTCTCTATTTCTTACATCACAAAAAGTCTGGAGTCACATAGTTATTTGTGTCCATCCAGTTGTTCAATGATTTGGGGCTGGTGGAGCTTTCATTCTCTGGATCTTTTTATTTTATCTCACAAATACTTGCCCCAACTCTTGTCATTAGTTCTGTGTAGACATCATGCCTCCTTTGTGCTATACATCACATTGCCACTACTCACTGTACAGTGACTGGGAAAGTGGATACAGGTGAGGTAGGCAAGGGAGGAGAGGGCTCGGAATGGTGGTGGGTTATCCAGCCCACAGTCTGTCATGTCAAGCCCTGGGTGTGGAAATGGATCTGCCTCACCTGAACCACATGGCTGAAAGTTAGAAGGGATGTCTCTTTTATAGCAAAATTAGAGTGCACTTATCACAAGGAGGCTAAGGAGATGCTGGACGGCAAACAGCAGAAATCACCACCACCTCGGTGTCCTTTTAATTCTGCAATAGTCTTTTCTTTCTGTGGAAACCTTCGAAGAAACTCTAGTGACCTCTTACTGGTAATTGCCAAATTATGTAGAAATTTAAGTAGTTTTTGCATTAAATCTCTCTTTTGCATTTGATGCTGTTGATTGTGTCATCCTTTCTACAACTCATTGCTTCTTCATTAAGACTGTTCCCCTTGCTTCTGTGACGGAGCTGTTCTGGTTGTCTTCAAACCTCCCTGCGCATGTGACTTACGCATTTGAGAGGCCCATTTCCTCACCTGGTCCCACACCCATGAGCCTGACTGCCGCCAAACACCTTTCTTATTTTGTCTGCTCCCTCCTCTTTGTCGTGTTTCTTAATTTGAAAGCTCAGTTCAGGCATTTTCATTCTTATTTCTAGAATAAAGAAATGTAATGTTCTTCATCTTCTTGTAAGTTGAGACTTGGCCTATTCCCATACATTTTGTTATGTAGTGCTCTCTTTTTGGTAAATATCTAAATAGATTTTACTTTCCTTGAATTTATTTTATTATATGAATAATACATATCCTGCTTTCGTTGTGTTTGCACTTGCCTGTTGTCTTCTCCTAAAGGTTGTTATAGGGAACCTGTCCATGTGTGATGCAATCTTGTGGCTCAGCTCTGGTTCTGAATGCAGACAGACACGAGTGGCGTGCAGAGAACATCCGTGACTAGGTCTCCCATGGGGAATCAGGCCTGCATTGCACCTAGGCCGCTTTGAGACTTGCTTTTGCTAAAAAACTCCCTCACCTTGAATTGAGGAAACATGTGTGTACTGCATATCTTTAAAGTAACCTCCCAAAATCTATGCTAAACCTCTCAAGTTTGGGTGTAACCAGTTCAACCTTCTCTCTTTATAATTGCAAATGACCTTTATCTTAAAGGGATTAGCAACATTCTTTCTTTTGTTATGGTAACCACCTAAAGTGAACCTGTGCACAGTGAAGGAGGACCTTCCTTGATGTAATCTACCTAGAATATCAATAAAAGCCTGTCCAGGCAAAGGGTCTGGGCCCCTCTCTCTTGATCATTGAGAGATTGGCTACGCATCCCTTTTTCTCCACCGGATTCCTTTAGTCCATGTGAATTTGTTCGTCACTTGTCCGGGGATATAGGACAAACATTCCACAACAACACGTGGTCCTGCCGAATGGGACTGCAACAGGTTGTGTTTAATGTTTCTGCTCATTCAGATGTTGCACACACTGGACTTAAAAACATGCACTTGACTTCCATGTAGTACACACATGGACCCTTTTTACTCATCATGTTTGTTAGTTTAAATGCTAGTACCTGCACACCAGGTAAGCTTCTGGACTGTAGAATTCTGCTCGGGGTCACTTGGACCCCTCCCTCCTCTCAGAAGCCAGGCAAGGAATGACTGCTTCGAGCCTGAAATTTCCACTCATTTTTGCTGAGCTCCTTCCGAATGTTGGAGAGTGATGTGCTGGGGAAGCAGAGTAGTGGAAAGGAGAAGGGCATTGTCGTGATTTTACCAATTTACATCCATTTGTGCCCAAACTCTATGTCCCTAATGTACTTTATACAGGTCTGTATTATGGATCTTAACCCACCCCAGTCTAAATTATATGAACTCCTTTCTGGGGTGTTTGACAATATATAAACAATTTCTGCAGTTTCTCAGGAATCATCCTGTAAATATTAATTAAGATAAGGATAGAAGAAGAAAACGTAAATGTAAGTATTTACAAATAGTGCTACCTGCCCTTTTTACCTTCTCACCAGGAGACTAACAGAAGCTGAGAGCAGCCAGACTACTTTCCAGGAGAAAGAATGGGGGCAGGAAAGTTGGAGGAGGGAAATCCGTGGAGGCTGGAGATGGGAAGAAAGGCAGGCAGTCAAATGTACTATCATCTGAAGAGTGGAAGTCTGGGGCACAGAGCTTGGTAATGAGGATTTTCATAAAATAAGTATGTTTTGTGACATTCCCCTCTGTGTTCAAGGGCATTGAGTAAAGATTTATACTACTTTTCAGTGCTTTTCTAGAGTCCCATTTGTGTTTCTCTTGGATGCATCATTGACCTAATTTTGACCTCAAAGTGACACGATACATTCCAGTTAAGTAATCATTTTTAATAGTAGTACTACTAATAGCAGCTACTCTTTATTGAGTGCCCATGATGTGCCAGGTCCATACTATTTTTTTGTAGTATCATTCATTGCATTTAAAAATGTTCTAATGGACTGCAAAAAATTTCATACCATCGTTAATTCATAGATGATTGCATTTAAAATCTACTCCTGAACTCATAAACTCCTTTGAGTACAGGGATCAGGCTCTAGTGAAGTGCAATATAATGAACAGTGTAAAACTGACACTGACCGTGGGGGTCAGGTGATATAAGAGAAAGTTAGAAACTGGTCATCTGAAGAGTCCATGCCCCAAGGAGGTAGTGCCTACTTAGTCTCAGCCAATTTTTGCCCTGAGAAAAGGTGACCTCATTGTTACTGGAACTTCTGTAATTTTTCCCAGAGAAGTCAGAAATACCTTTCCATATATTTCTTTTTTTTTAAGACTTTAGTTATTTATTTTTAGAGAGGGAAATGGAAAGAGAAAGAGGGAGAGAAACATCAATGTGTGGTTGACTCTCACGTACCCCCTACTGGGGACCTGGCCCACAACCCAGGCATGTGCCCTGACAGGGAATCGAACCAGTAACCCTTTGGTTAGCAGACTGGTGCTCAATCCATTGAGCCACACCAGCCAGGATCCTCTCCATATATTTCTAATTTTAAATTTTGTGTTCTATTTGAAAGTTGTTGAATATAAATCTTTTGGGTAACCAGCTGTGGCCTCTCTGTATTAAAATGCGCCAAAGAAAAAAGATGAAATTAAAATTAATGTCATTCAGTCAGAAAAGCTTAAGTCACTTGGTTCTTGAGAGAGAGAGAGAGAGATCGATCAACCAGAACGAGGACAGGGTTTGTTGCAGGATTTTTTATAAACTTGGTTTCTTTATTAGTTTGCACACTTTGAGGTCTGTATTTCTCTAATTCAGCTGCTGGATTTCCCTAAAGGAAAGTGGGTACTGGATGGGAATGCACAGTGAAATAATAAAGAAAAGTGCTCAAATGTAAAAGATAGGCTGTGCTCCAGCCAAGTGAGGCAACCAGATCTGTTCTGGGCTTCTCTCCACATCGCCAGCTCCAGCGATTTCTGGGGCTGGTCCCTACTGGGGACCCAGAGGAGAAGTCCGCGTCTCACAGTCCTCCCACCCACGTCACACACTCTTGCTGAGTTCTGTTCTCTAAGTCAGAGAGGGCAGGGATGAAGGGAGAGAATGGGAGGGGGTGGGGGGAGGAAGTTTCTTTCCTCCTTCTGGCTCAAATAATTTAAGAGCAGGGAGGGACCTTAAGCATTCTTGTCCATTTTGTAAAAAATCCTGTATTCCTTTACATTACAACATTAAGATATACTTGCGGTAATAGACTGCTATAAATAGAAAGTAGACATTCCTTCCTCTCCTGCCTTCATTTACAGATGGAGAAACATGCTCACAGAGGGAAGTGACTATGCAATCTCACCTAGTTAGAATGCAGGGGAAGTTTTCATGGAGACAGACACTGGGATTGAGCAGGGTTATTTCCCATAGAAAGAAAAGAGGCTGGAATGTTAAGGAGAAGGTTTATTCAATTATCTCTTTTTATATCTGAGAAGAGACTGGGAAGAAGAACGAAAAGAGTAGGGCTGTCTTTAAAAATATATATTGAGAGCTCATTGTGGTACTGTACATAGACTTTTATATGTTTTTGGTTTTTTTTTTTTTTATGTAAGCCTTACTACCCCCACGGGGGGTAGGTATGGTTATTCCACTATTAGAAATGAGGGAACTGAGGATCCGAGAGCTAATTAACTTGCTCAATGTGACGCTGGTAGAAAAGCAAAGTACCTAGAACCCAGATGTCTCGGATCCTCAACTTTCAATCCCATACATGGCCTGTGTAAATTAAAACTAGGTGCCTCTGCCTCTGGGCACATGAAGCTCTGCATCATGGCTCACGGACATGGCGGTACATTCTGCTGTTCATTGGCTATGCATTCGGCTCCAAGCTCATGGCCCTTAACCACTATGCAATATGGTTTATAAAAAATATGATGTTATTTTTGCCCTGGTGGTGTGACTCAGTGGAATGAGTGCCAGCTTGCAATCCAAAGGGTCACCAGTTTGATTTCCAGTCAGGGCATGTTCCTGGGTTGCAGGCCAGGTCCCCAGTTGGGGGCGCATGAGAGGCACCCACACATTGATGTTTCCCTCTCTCCTTCCCTTCCCCTCTCTCTAAAAGTAAATAAATAAAATCTTAAACAAACATAATGTTATTTTTATTATGTTGATGTGTAATGATTCTGTAAATCCTTTTTCAATTTCATTCTGAAGTGAGAATGGGGAATAGAGATACAGTACCTGCTGAGGCACTGTAAGACTCAAAAACAAGAAAAGCCATACTGGTCAGACACTATATCTTGGTCAGCAGTGAAGAGGACCGTGGAAATCTGGGTTCTAGGGCTATCTTCCACCATAATCTAGCTATACAACTTGGGTTTTGGTTTTCTTATTTATAGAGTGGTACGAAGAAAGGATTGGACCAAATGAATTCCAAGGTTCCTTTCAGCTCTGAGGTCTATGGTTCCAAAAATGACTAGAGGTGTCCAGTGGGGAGATGTGTTAAATTCAGGCAGAAACTGCCCTGGCTGGTGTGGCTTAGCTGGTTGGAGTGTCATCTTGTACACCGAAGGGCTGGGGGCTACAGGATTGATTCCTGGTAGGGGCGCATGTAGGAGGCAGCCAGCCAATGTTTCTCTCTTGCAGTGTTTCTCTCTCTCGCCCTTCCACTCTCTCTAAAATCAATGAACATATTTTTAAAATAAAAATAAATTAATTAATAAAATTAGCCAGAAGCCCAACAAACAAATGAGAAGAGGCTCATGAAGAATAGGAGGCAGGCTAGAGAGATGGTTGCATACAGTACCTGAGCACTGATAAGTGGTACCCGGTCTCTGCTGAAATGAGCCCTTGCCCCCTTGAGACAGGCCATGGCATTGTGGACCAGTTCTGGTGACTAGGATTCCTTATGGTGAGTCAAGGCTTGCTCTATGAGTCCTAGCTGTGCCATGGGGACTATACAGTCCATTTCAAATATCCTCCCCCAAGATTGCTCTTCAAATACTAGAAACAGTGAGTATATCCCCCCAGAGTTATCTCTTCTCCAGGCTAAATGGAAAAGCTCCTAAATCACTGCACCAACCCTAGAAAAAGGTGTGTAAGCCTAGGGGGAGTCAAAGATAATCAATTTCACTCAGGAGGTCAGGAAGGCTTCCTGGAAGAGGTGAGACTTTTTCCACAAATCACTTTATCTTCCTCTTCTTCCAAGGACTTTACCTCCTTCTGTCTTCTTTTCTTGGCATTTCTCTGACACATCCCATTGGAGTGTTATGTTTCAGGAAAACTTTTAAAAATATATTCATCTGCCACCTTAGAAATGTTTTTATAAGAAGAAAAGCTAGCAGCTTGTGACAAGAATGACTATTTCAGCACAAGAAGTCTGAGATAATTTCACCAGTTCCCATTCTTCTTATAGCCCGTCCAGCCTGGCTTCTTCTTTCTCGTCAGTCTTCTCTTTTTCTTCTTCAGTCTTTCTCTCACTCCCCCTCTCAAGGCATTTTTGCATTCTCATAGTTATTGCTCAGAACAAAGCCTCTTTTAATATAATTTCAAATGGGTTAATGAACTTGGCAGAGGGAACAAGCCGGGAAGTGGCAGGAGCAGGATTTGAACCTAGTTCTTCTAATAAATATGCACATTCAATTGCAGGAAAAGAGGTTACAGAGCTTCTACCTGCCCCTTTGCTAATCCAAGAGTGTGTACTTGAAAGCAAAATCATTTTCATGACACACCAGGCCTAAGTCTCCTTGCCTTTATCCTTCCGGAATAAAATGAACTCTCCTAACGGCTTTTAACCGGTTTCTGCCAAATGTACGTGTATCTACCTGTTCATCAGCACTTTCACGTTGAATGGTCGTCCACTCATAATGTCCTGAGCAGCTGAATTTGTCAGCCCTTTATCTTGGAGGGATGCAGCAAGGTATAGTAAACACATTTCTTAAACTTCAGGAATTTGCAGACTGTTTTTATGATATTTTACTACATTTCTGTACCAGTCACACTACTTTTAAAAATATTTTAATTTTTATTCACTTACCTTTTTAACTTCAATTTTATTTATTTATTTATAAGATTTTATTTATTTATTTTTAGAAAGAGGGGAAGGGAGGGAAACATCATTGTGTGGCTGCCTCTCACATGCCCCCTACAGGGAACCTGGTCCACAACCCAGGCACATGCCCTGACTGGGAATCGAACCGTTGACCCTTTGGTTCACGGCCCACACTCAGTCCACTGAGCCACACCAGCCAGGGCTTAACTTCAGTTTTAAAAGGAACTTTAGATCACTATAGAATGTCCTTATCCATAAAATTAAAGTGCAGTGTACTTTTTATATGTTTCCTAAACACGGAAATAAATGCGCAATTACTAGTGTCTTTGAACAATTGTCTGGAACACGTAAAATCATCTCAGGAGAACGACAGTGAAACCAGGGCTGCTCTGCACCAAACTCTAAGAGTGCCGTTTGCATAGCGCTCATGCAAGAGCCGTCCGGGGACAGTCTGTGGTTGTACCCATTAGCCCTGAGTAAATGTGGGGAACTTTGCGAAACAGCGGAAAATAGAAAGGGTACTTAGTGGGGGCCTGTACACCTGTGCTCTAGCCCTGGATCTGCCACTGATTTGCTTGTGACCACAGGCAAATGATCCCCCTAGGTGGTCCTCAACATCCAGATCTGAAAAATGAGTTGTTACAACCCCCTTCCATCGTTACAGTCCTTTTGAACAACTCTAGTCATTTGAGATACCTTTCTGAGGCTTCCCCTAGCTTTTACCCTGGGGGAAAGCCTTATTTTTACTGCAGTTCAGCCGGCTACAATGGGTACTTAGAGACTGAGAAAAAATTTTCTTTGTTCCTGTGCTCAGGAGATAAGATCAGGCAAGTTTTCCCAAATGGGGTTCATGTTGGGCAAGAGGGCAGCTCTAGGAAAAATTGTGGGTTTGATGTTGTCATACAAAGTCAGATGTTATCACTAGGGTTAAAGATACTGATATTTGTGAACTTCCCACCCCTTTGGACCAGAGAGTAAACTCTGTGAAGGCAGGGGCTGAAAAATCTCACAATGTATCAATACACTGGGATCTCAGTTAATATTTGAAAGTGGGAACAGGCAGGAAAAGAGAAGAAGGAGAAGGGAGAAAAGGAAGGAAAGGGAAAGAGATGGCACTTGAGGGCTTACCCTTCTATTCCTTAGAATAAACTAAGTCACTTTGGTTCATCACAGGAGTGACACCTAGATGTGAAAGGGGATTATTTCACTATTTCTGCTCCCTGTCTTAACTATTTCATGTAGTAGAAATGGCATGTTGGATGTTTTTCTAATCCTTTCACCACAGGTAAGACTATTTTGAACTTCTGATCTAAATGGCAGTGTAGGCAGATATGGCTTGCCTCTTCACACAACCACATCAGAATTACAACTAAAATATGGAACAACCATCATTCAGAAATGTCAGAAATCTAGTTGAATGGAAATCTGACAACTGTGGCATTAAAGAAACCACATCCATCCAGACTGGTAGGAAAGGCACAGACGTGAAACATCCACATATGGTGGAAAAAATTCAGGAGGGATATCCTAGGAGCAAGGAGTCCCAGCCTCACACCAGGGCCCCCAACCCAGGGTTCCAACTCCAGGAAGATAAATCCCATAACTTCTGGCTGCAAAAACAGGCGGATTGAATCAGGGGAAGAAATTTCTGGAGCCCCAAGCAGTTCCTCTTAAAGACCTCACACATGGACTCACCTACTCAGACTCACTTCCTCTGAGCTCCAGCACTGTGGTGGCAGTTTGGAAGGCACCAGTGGCATGCTGGGAGAGACTGAGATGTCTGGCATCAAGGCAAGCAGAGGCCATTGTCCCTTTTCTGAGACCTCCTCTGACAGAGCCAGAGAGCCAACAGGCTGGTGCCATATCTGATACTCCATCAACCTAGTTAACACTGTTTGACCTGCCTTGGAAATCCCCAGAGACTCTGCCCCACCCAACTTATGGGGCCACCCATCTGCTTTTCCATATGAATGGCTAGTCTTGGCTCATGCTTCACAACTTCCTAAATCTTCTCAAACAAGCAGCAGCTGCACTCAGTGAGCCCACAACCCAACAGTAGCAGCAGCCAGCCTAGATTCCAAACTTGACTTCCTCTGGGAATCTCTAAGCCCAGGACAAGTAGCAGCCATCACATATTGCTTTATAGCTCATTCAGGGTGGCAGAACACAGGTAGGGGCTGACCTTGGCCTGCACCACCCAGGAAACCCCAGAGCCTGCATACCCAGTAGACAGCTACAGACCCTTTCAGAGCACCATCACCCTGCCCCTGCACAGCTGATCCTCCACAAAGGGCGGAGGTTTGTGGTCTTTGGTCATAGCCAATTTTTACAGCTGACTGGCCTGGGTAAATCTCTCCCACTGACCTGCCAACAGAAACAAGGCTCAACTACAAAAGGAGGGTATACTCAGCCCACACAAAGGGCACACCTTGAGTACCAGCTTGGGTGATAGGGGAAGCTATGTCACTGGACCCTACAGGACACCTACTACATTAGGCCACACTACCAAGACATGGAGTCAAAGCAGCTCTACTTAATACATAGAAGCAAACACAGGGAGGCTGCCAAAACAAGGAGACAAACAAACATGGCCCAAATGAAAGAACAGATCAAAACTCGAGAAAAAAAAAACTAAACAAAATGGAGAGAAGCAATCTATCAGATGCAGAGTTCAAAACACTGGTTATAAGGACGCTCAAGAAACTTAGTGAGGACCTCAGCAGCATAAAAAGGATACAGTCAGAAACAAGGAATACACAAAGCGAAATAAAGAAAAATTTACAGGGAAATAACAGTGGATGAAGTCAAGAATCAAATCAGTGATTTGGAACATAAGGAAGAAAAAAAACAGCTAATCATAACAACAAGAAGGAAAAAGAATCCAAAAAAATGAGGATAGTGTAAGCAGCCTCTGGTACAATTTCTAGAGGTCTGACATTCACATTATAGGGGTGCCTGAAGAAGAGAAAGAGAAAAAAACTGGAAATCTATTTGAAAAAATAATGAAAGAAAACTCCCCTAATTTAGTGAAGGAAATAGACATGCAAGTCCAGGAAGCACAGAGAGTCCAAAACAAGATGGACCTAAAGAGGCCCACTCCAAGACACATGATAATTAAAATGTCAAAGGTTAAAGATAAAGAGAGAATCTTAAGAGCAGCAAGAGAAAAGCAGATAATTCTCTAAAAAGGAGTTCCCATAAGACTGTGAGCTAATTTCTCAAAAGAAACTTTGCAGGCTGGAAGAGATTGGTAAGACATATTCAAAGTCGTGAAAAGCAGAGACCTACAGCCAAGATTGCTCTACCCAGCAAAGCTATCATTTAGAATCGAAGGGCAGATAAAGATCTTCCCAGACAAGAAAAAGCTAAAGAAGTTTATCATTAGCAAACCATTGTTATATGGAATGTTAAAGGGACTTATTTAAGAAAAAGAAGAAGATCAAAACTATGAACAATAAAATGGCCATTAGTACATATCTACTGACAGTTGAATCTCAAAAACAAACTAAGCAAACAAGAAGAACAGTGACAGAATCATGGATATGGAGAGGGTTTTGATGGTTGCCAGATAGGAAGTGGGTGTAGGGGAATGAGTGAAGGGGTGAAGGGATTAAGAAATACAAATAGGTAGTTACAGAATAGCCATGGGAATGTACAGTATAGGAAATGGAGTAGCCAAAGAACTTATATGTATGACCCATGGACATAAACTATGGTGTGGGGATTACCTGAGGAAGTGGGAGGTGCTGGGTTGAGGAGGGCTAAGGGAAGAAAATCAGGACAACTGTAATAGCACAATCAATAAAATGTAATTAAAAATAAAAGCTTATTTCAAAGTTTAAAAAAGACTTTTGAAATTTTCCTTATGTATCTTTGATTTATTATTCATAAATGCATCCTGTTTAAATGATTTGTATGCAATGCTAGTTGTTATATATTTCCATTAACTTATTTATTTATTTATTCCGAGAATACTTTTGAGGCCCCCTACTATGTGTCAGGAACCATGCTAGACATTGTTGAAAATATAATGATGAATGGATATGGTTGATGACTGTGAAGTTTTCATAGGCTATTTTGGGAGACTGACAGGTAAATTAGTATAGACCTTTGGCATTTGTGAATTATTTATTCATTGTTTCAGCTATTCAATTCACAAACAGCCTCAAAGAGCCATGACATGAATTTAATTGTAATGAGAGTAATTATACTGACATTGTGGGCTGTTGAGGGTATTAACTGAGATGATGCATTTTTAAACATCTAGCATGAATTTGAATCAAGAACACAGGAGGGACTCACTTGGCTAGCCAAGCCAAACACAGAGTGAACAACTGGGATGAGTTGCAAGGAGGAGGGAAATATGAGCAAAATATCCTATTGTTCCAAATTTGGGGGAGGAAAGATATTTCCTGTAACCAATAAAAATAGGCAGACCATGGAAAAATACATGCAATTTGCTGTATGAGCTATAAAACATAAGTCATAGTCCAAGTTCTTGTGTGGCACTACTTTTTCAAAATCACAAAATATTTAAGAAAATGTTAGAAAGAAGCAGCATGAGCACACTGTTGTAAGTCCAGTGATGATCCCTCCTGCCTGCACAATATGGTTGTTCATACCAACACCTGCACAGCTTTGCATCACTTAGAACAAAACTCATGACTTGTTTTTTGCTGTTAATCTTTGTTGAGTCTGAGGACATTATTTGAAATTGTGAGAAAAATCCTTTTTTTTTTCTTTTTTCATTTTTACTCCCTGATCTCCTTTTAGTGGTGATTTTCTGAGCAGTCTTTTTCTTTGTTCATTTGTCTCTCTCTTTCAGCTCTTACTTCCTTGTCTAAACAAAATTGTTTGGTGAGATTGGTCAGGTGAAATCAGTGTTTCAGAGACTGGAGAAAACAACTGTGTCTTAGTGTGTCTGAAGGTTCAGAACCTTGGACAGCAAACGAGTGCCCTCCCCCTTTAAATACTCATTATGCTATGTGTATACAGCCAATAATGAGCAGCAATCATAATTGCGTGTGTTGAGGACCTGTCGTAAGACTCAATTTGATAAGTGTTATCTAAGCAGAATAAACAAAGTGCTGTAAGAAAACCAAGGAGGGAGAGATCTAATCTTTCCAAAGAATCTGGGTAAGTTTCTTATAGGATATGACACTATACTGGGACCTCAGAGAAAAATAGTCACAGTATTGAGCTGTTTGTGCTAAAAGGGATCTTGGTTGTCATTCTATGCAATTTTAGTTTAAAGATTTTATTTATTTATTTTTAGAAAGAGGGGAAGGGAGGGAGAAAGAGAGGGAGAGAAACATAATGTGTGATTGCCTCTTGCATGCCCCCTACTGGGAACCTGGCCCATAACCCAGGCATGTGGGCTGGCTGGGAAAAGAACCGGCGACCCTTTGTTTCTCAGGCCTGCATTCAATCCCCTGAGCTACACCAGCCAGGGCCAATTTTAGTTTTAAAAAAGTTTTGCTTAATGTATCTGGAATAGAATTGGCTGCATATAACAAAAACTCTAAATAAATAACTTAAAAACAAGGTAGAGGTTTATTTCTCTCATGCAAAAGATGTCCAGAAATAGTCAGTATAGAGCTGATATGGAGACTTTAAAGTCATTAGAGACCTAAGATCTTATGTCTTTCTCTTTCACTATCCTTGGTGAACTCAATTCTGAAGGGCAACTCGTGGTCAAAAATGGCAGCTCAGACTTTAGCCATTACATCTCTATTCTAGGCAGAAATAAGGAGACAGCAATTATGATACTTCTATTATCTAAGCCAACTTCTTTTAAGGAGACGTCCTGGAAGTCCCAGCCTACAACTTTTATTCACATCTCACTGGTCATCCCTCACTACAAGAGAGGTTGGGCAATGTAATATTTTAGCTGGACACATTATAGCCCATAAGAAAAAAATCACAATTTAAAAAAAAAAGAAAAATCACAATTTTGTCTGCATAAAAGAAGAGGAAAATAAATATTAAATAAGCAACCTGCAGTCTCTGCCATACTTAGTAACCTTTGTAAGGGACCTTCTGGGTCTCTGCATCACAGAGCATAGCCCAGCAAATGAAAGCATGTATGAATAGACCGAATTTTAGGAAAATTGTGAGGTCTCTAATTTCTCATGAAGATTTCTCCTTATTTCACTCTATTTCCCAGAATTTCCACCCACTGGTCCTTGTTCCCCTCCAAAGTCACCCAAGTCTGCCTCTTCCTTTTCTTCTTTCTTTCTTTCTTTCTTTCTTTCTTTCTTTCTTTCTTTCTTTCTTTCTTTCCTTCCTTCCTTCCTTCCTTCCTTCCTTCCTTCCTTCCTTCCTTCCTTCCTTCCTTCTGCCATGATTTTCATCAAGTGTGCCTCTTTCTTACATGGCAAACATTAAGCTATCTGGAGACAGTTCTTCTACCTGTTCCCTTCCCCTAATTGTTTCTTCTCCAGGACCATGACCTCCATCCTCTCGGCCATTTCTCATAAGACAAGACTCCTCGATTCTTCCTTTCATTTTGGTTTTATGACAGAAGTTTTGTCCCTGCCTGAAGCCAGAAATGAATAAATCCATTTCAGCCATAGGCAGGGCATAATTTCAGGTACTGTCTGGGCTCCCAAAATAGGGCCTTATAAATTATTTTATTAAATTCCTATGACATTAAATCTCTTACAGAAAAAAAGTATGGGGGGAGAGAGACATGTGAAAAACAAAATACCACCCCAAATGCTTTCACTTGATATTCACAAAATATTACCTCCCTGTGTTTTATAGTAATAGCCCCTGGCATAGTGAGGTTCTGCTTCCCTGCTTCCCTTGGGAGTTGAATATTCTGGTCCTGTATCCCTAGTTTTCTTCTTCTCAAAGCCTTGGATCTCTCTGATTGAAACACTGTTCACATACCATATCATAGGGCTGTCGCTCTCTACCCTGCAGAGTCAATGGGAGTTTTTGCAGAAGATGCAGCCTCCAGCCCAAGGCCTCAAATTTGCCTGATCTATTAAGCATCCCACCCACCCTTGGGTCCAGCCTACATTTCTGGATTTTCTAATTCTGCCTTCACATATTTTATAAATATATACACCCACCCCTGCAACTACCACATAGATCAAGATATACAATATTTGTAGCTCCCTAGAAGGCTCCTCTGTACCTCCTTCCAGTTAATAGCCGCCTCTCAAGAATAGCTACTATACAAATTAGTTCTGCCTGTTTTTGAACTTCAGAGAAGCGGAATTATCCCGTATGTACTCCTTGTGTCTGGCTTCTTCCCTTCACCATTACGTCAGAGGGATCTATCCATGCTGTATGTAGCAGTGGTTTTTTCCCGTTGCTGTGTCCATTGTGGCAAGTGACTGCACCATCATTTCGAACCCAGTGTGTGGCCAAGAGTGAGAACCACGGCTCTAAGAGTAATTGAGAAGTGGGTTGGAACCCTGTCTTCAAAACTACTTAACCTGGGTTTGTCCCTAAAATGTTCACCATCAGGTGGTCTTTGGGCTCAGCCAGACATTTAGCCTCACTCAACGGCAAAGGCTTCACCTGGCATCGCGTTGACTCACAAGGGTCCAAGCTAAGAAACAGCACACCAGCAGGGCAGCATCTGCTACTTGTCTTCAGCAGGAGTTGCTGTAGTGATCCAGTGATTAGCCTCCTTTGGCCCTTTAGGTGACAGCTCAGGAACAAGGAGACAAGATCACATCAGAGAATGTGGTGACAATCTTAGTTTAGAAATGCCCTGTCCCAAATAGGAATTAATGCCCTGTGCCCTATAGGCATAGCTCTCAGGTACCCTGTGGGAGTTGAGCTTAGTTACAAGAGTCACTGCACTTAGGGAGGCCCAAAGCCATGGCTTCCCACCTTATATTTCTATATCCTGGCCCAGGTGAACTTTACCGATCGGAGTTATTTTTATCATAAGCAATGCTGCCTAATACTATAGCTGACACTGTACCTGTATTCGGCTTCCAGGGGGATGGAGCTATAAAGCTAACCCAAATTTGTCTTAAGAGAAGGAGAAAAGGAAAACCCTTTATTCATATCACCTTCAGTTGACACACTGACCTTTATAAAATAATTAACCAACAAGATCAGGTCTGAAAATATTCCTATTCCTTGAGTCAAAAACAGTATTTGGTATATGAAGATGATTAATACATGTTTTTCAATGAGGAAAATTGATGATAAATAACATTAAAGGGATACAGTCAAGTAAAACAAAACAAAACAAAATTTCTTGACTACTATGTTATCTTGGGCAAGTTTTAATTACTCTAAATCCCTGCTGGCTTTTCTGTGAAATGGGAATAAATTCCCATCTCATGGGGATTGTTGTAAGGATTAAATGATACAGTGTATATAGATGATATCACAAACGGCTGCACTTAAACTTGATTATAGATGGAGAGAAGCCTAGAGAGAGAGTGGGACTTGTACCAGATCACATATGGTGGCAGAACTCTCCACGGCTCCTGACTCCTAGCCCAGGGCTTGTCCACGTGGCTCCTTCACTCACGCTGTCTTACCCAATTAGCGTTTAAGAAATCAGAAGTCTCAAACTGATCAGGACCTTGATCAGGAGAGAAAGCTCTTGTGACAGCCCACTTTGCGGTGAAGACTCCTCCCCCAGCCTGCACAGGACGGAGCCCGTTCAGGCGCACTTCCCCTAGTGTTAAGGTTGGAATCAAGATTTTTCTCAAAGGCATAAGAAAAAGTGAAAATTATGTTCTCAGCTTGTTTGTTGCTGATTAGTAGATGAAGGACAAGCAGAACCTCCAAGCATTCATCCTTTTTTTAAAAAATTGAATGTATTGGGCCCTGGTTGGTGTGGCTCAGTGGATTGAGCACTGGCCTACAAACCAAAGGGTCGTTGGTTGGATTCCCAGTCAGGGCACATGCCTGGGTTGTGGGCCAGGTCCCCAGTAGGGGGACTGTGAGAGGCAACCACACGTTGATGTTTCTCTCCCTCTCCTCCTCCCTCCCTTTCCCTCTGTCTATAAAAATAAATAAAATCTAAAAAAAATAATAAATTGAATGTATTGGGGTGACCATGGTTAATAAAATTCTACAGATTTCAGGTGTATACCTCTATAATACACCATCTGTATATTGTATTGTGTGTTCACCACCCCAAGTCAAGTCTCCCTCCATCACCATTTATCTCCCCTTTACCTTCTTCTACCTTCCCCCAACCCCCTTTCCCTCTGGTGAGCATTCATCCTTGAAGTCTCTGGTTCCTTTATCCTTCACAACAGCCACTATAGGGAGGGGGATATGAAAAGTAATATG
This sequence comes from Macrotus californicus, assembly GCA_007922815.1. Lineage (NCBI taxonomy): Eukaryota > Metazoa > Chordata > Mammalia > Chiroptera > Phyllostomidae > Macrotus > Macrotus californicus. The sequence continues at coordinate 30,422 of VMDR010002855.1, forward strand.
ATCAGAATGTAAGGAAGGAACAAATCTCACCAGGAGTCAAATACCATTGTTAAAAACCAGGCACCATGGGCAGAAGCCCAGAAATCAGAGGTTTCCCCCAGTGTTCTTTGAATCCATTTTTTTTAAGCTGTTAAAAAAACACCCTTAAAATAAACCTGCCATCTTGTGAGGACAGGAAGAAGGTTACCCATCTTTCCACCACCATCTGCAGGGCTAGCGTAGCTTCAGGCTTCCTTGAGCCACACTCCCCCGCCTCCAGCCTGTTCTTTACAACATTTCTGGGTGGGGTTGATTATGGCCTCTTTCTCTAACTTAGCAAAATTCAATTACAATTACAATTTGAAGTAAAGCAAGGAGAGACTATAGATAGTAGTTTGTTTAACAATGCATTTTATTCTCGAAATTTCACATTCTCTAATAATTTCTAACGTTGTGGTTGGCCATTTGTATTTATTGGTCCGAGTTTGAATAAGGTCAGTTTGTGAATAGGGTCAGGGCTCAGCCTATATTAGGATTAGAGCTCAGTCTGCTACTGGGATCATGGCTCAGACTGTGGTTGGGATCGGGGTTCACCCTGTAGCTGTAAATAGGGCTCTGATTTATATTCAATTTTACATTAATTTTTGAAATATGGCATGTGCAAATATGCAAAGCAACGGTTACTATTTGATGATTAGAGCTTCACAATGATCATATATTTTTAATTATGTAAATCACAAGCCCATAATAACATTTGAAATCTAAATCAAGACTTGAAAGCACATCAGTCTGAGGTGGGCTATGAGTATAGTCTGCCACTAGGGTAGAGACCTGTCTGTGTTAGCATCAGGCACCAGTCTATGCTGGAATCAGGCCTCAGGCTGTAGCAGAGATCAGATTTATTTGTGGTGAGCACTAGGATTCAGTCTGGTGCTGGGGTCATAGCAGAATAGGGCTCTACTCCAGGAAAGAAGTACAGGAAGTCTGAAAAGTCTGCTGAGGGGCTGTCACAGCAGAGGGCTGAGCAGATGGGAAACCAGAGAACCAAGGGGGGTGGGCTCCAAACAGAGCTGGTGACCCCCATCAAAATAGCATAAGTTAAAAGGACTGACAATAGCAAGTGTGGGTGAGGATGTGGAGCACCTACAACTTATATTGCTGGTAGGAGTATAGATTGTGCAACTGCGTTGGCAACTGTTTGGCAGTATGCACAAGGCTAAGTACATGTATGTATACCCTACGGTTCAGCACTGTCACCCTCGGAGTGGACAAACAGCTGCTACACTTGACATAGCAAAATCTCGTGAAATAGCGTTAAGCAAAAGAAGCCAAACACCATAGAGTAGATACTTTATGATTCCATTTATGAAAAGCTCATAAGCAGGAAACATTAATCTATGACAATAGGAGTCAGAATAGGGGTTACATTTAGGGGGTGGTATAGACTGGAGGGGGCATGAAGGAGCCTTCTGGAAAGATGGTATGGTCTAGATTTTGAACTGGATGGTGGCTATACTGGTGAACATATATAAAAATTCATTGAGATGAACATTTTACCACATGTAAGTTCTATCTCAATGAGAAAAATAAATGAAAGTAGATGAACAATATAGAATGGTGGTTGGTTAAAAACTGGTTGGGGAGTTAATTCCACAGTCATGAGTTTTATGTCGGGACAGTTATGAAGGAATTGTCATGGTTTATTGAGCCTGGGAGGGGTGGGCCTTGGGGGTGTTGAGGGTGGGAGGGCGTTGCCCTTGAAGCAACCACACTGGGCAATGATGTAGTGTGAAGAACCACAGACTTGGAGTCAGAAGTCCTAAGTCTGGATCTTAGCGCTCTGCTTCGTATCTAATCCAGGGGGAAGCACTAGTGTGTTGTGATCAGTGATGAGGTGAGTTACAAATTATTCACTGATAATTATAAATCACTGAAGCTTTCAATAATTTTCTCTTAATTCATTTGAATTCATAATATATGCATTTAGTTAAAAACAAATTAAATAACATAAAAGAGTATACAGTGAATAGTTCACTTTCCTGCCATCCCTGACTCCAAACACCAGGCCCCCAGTGTCCCTCTGGAGAGGCAACCACTGTCATCAGCTTCTTTAAATACCCTCCCAGAGACAGTCTATGCATATTCATGAGTGATTTCCTTGAAGAAAATTAGAGCAGATTCAAGGTATGCCTATAATAATGTTGCTTGCATAATGAATGCTTTATTTCCAAAATGGAATTAAGTATTCATTATAAAAAATAACACATGCGTATTTAAAAACTGCATACGTAAAAGTGAAAGCTCTGTCCACCCACTCAGCACCTTTCGCTGCTCAGTTCCAGAGTTAACCACTGTCACAAGTTTCCTGTGTGGCTTTTCTGATAGTTTACACTTGTGTACATGTATCGTGCATAGGCTCTTACTATAAATAGCAAATGTGCACTCTGGTTTTTCATCAATAATATATCAGTGATGTCTTTCCACATCAATTACATACAGCTTTACTTACCCTTCTTGATGGCTGCATAGCATCAGATACTTCCCAGTAGGAGAGAAAGGGATAAAGACGTGGCAGGAATTACACGTGGGAGTGTGTCCGCCTGAAAGCAACATCTGCCATTATGTGTCCCAAAAGAAAAAATATTGAAAGCCACTGATTTAACCCATCTGGGTCTCAGTTTCTCATCTACAAAGCGGAGACAATAATGAAAGCCCTGATTAACAAGATTGTTGTGAGGATTACATAGAAAGAAGGAGAATGGATAACAGAGTACTTTGTTTTTATTGATTTTTTTTTAGAGAGAGAGAGAGAGAGAGAGAAACATCAAGTTTGTTGTTCCACTTATTTATGCATTCATTGGTTCTTGTATGTGCCCTGACAGGGGATCGAACCTTGGAGTGTTGGGATGATGCTTTAACCAACTGAGCTATCCAACCAAGGCAAATTTAAAAATATTTTTTTAATATATTGATTTTAGAGAGAGAGGAAGTGGGGAGAGAGACAGAGAGAGAGAGAGAGAGTTGTTGTTCCACTTACTTATGTACTCATTGATTGATTCTTGTATGTGCCCTGACTGAGGATGCACCCACAATCTTGGCGTGTCTGGAGGATGCTCTAAAGAACTGAGCTACCCAGCCAGGGCCAGAGTACTTTGAAAACTGGAAAGTGCTGTGCAAATGTGACAGACTGTTATTCCTGGAGGGGAAAAGAATGGGGCACTATTTCCAGGATCTGAAGTCTAACAACCAGCACTAATAATAAATACTTGCTTTTCCTGCCCTTTGTAGTCAAATGAAATGTTCATCTCTGCATAATAATGATGAACATTTGTTGAGGTTCTACTTTGGCAGACATTCTTCTAAGATATATATGAGTTTTTTTAGTTATTTACTCTAAGTTTATTTTTAATATTTTTCAAGTTTGTATGAGATCTTCACTTCATACCTCTAACAACTCTATGAGACAGGTATTCTGATCATTCTCATTTGACTGATAAGGCAACCAAGACCGACATAGCTGGCAAGTGGAGGTAATGCTTCCTGCGCTATTCATTTTGGAGGCTTATGCCATGCTTCAACTGTGTGGCTGTCCTGTGGCTTAAACAGACAGCTGGAGGAGGAAGTGGCTCATTTCAGTAGTACCAAAAAATAAAAAGCAACCAATGACAAAACTCCTGAGTCTCATAGGTAATCACAGGTAGTCACATTGCTACCTGCTTCAGAACCTGTTATGACTCCATTCTGCTAAACTCCCCAGCCTGGTATTTCAGGCTTTCCTTAGTCCTGTCGAATAATCTTCCCAGAGCTTTATACTCCAGCACCTTCTAAAACCATCTTCCCCATCATTTTCATACTTATCTGGGAGGCTGTTCTGGTTTGAAGTATGTCCCCTTAAAAAAGGATATGCTGAAGTCCTAACCTCTAGTACCTCAGAAGTCACCTTGTTTGGATATAGGGTCATTTCAGATATAATTAGTTATAATGAAGTCATACTGGAGTAGGGTGGACCCCTACTCCAGTATCACTGGTGTCCCTATAAGAAGAGGGCCACGTGAAGAGATCAAAGGGGAAAATGCCATGTGACCACTAAGGCAGAGATTGGAATTATGCGGCTGTAAACCAAGGGAGGCCAAAGAGTGCCAGGAAACCATTAAAAGCTAGGAAGAGGCAAGGAAAGATTCTCCTACAGGTTTGAGAGAGAGAGAGTGTGGCCCTGCCAACACCTTGATTTGGGACTTCTATCCCCCAGAACTGTAAGACAATAAATTTCTGTTATTTTAAGTCACTCAGTTTGTAATACTGTGTTACTACAGCCCTAGGAAACTAATAGAGCCTCAGCCATTTAACCAGGCACTGCATATCTGAGCCCAAGATGCATCAGGCCTTCTTTCTCCTGTCCCATGCCTGTTCTCTTAGCTGGCCATCGCATCCTTGGTAGTGTGCTTTTACAACACTCAGGCAATCCCACCCTTGACACCCTCAGTCTCTTCTGGCAAGCAGCACACCAGTGGTTTGTTTACTTCCCGGCACACCCTGCGCTGCATGGGTCAGGTCCCCTGCCCCCTGCCTCTTCCTGGCTCAGGGCCAGCCCAGCCCCTCTGGGGAGACAGTAGATTGAAGCCCCCTTCTGGGTTGCCAAGGCGACAGTGCTGTCTGAGTGCCCTGGAGCCGGGCAGCTGTGGCTGCAGGGAAGGGAGGAACCAAGAGAAGGGGGGAGGCTGCAAGAAAGACTAGGAGAAAGACCCGAGGAGAGTCCTTAAAAGTGGCTCTAGTACAAACCCAGAAGGTGAAATTAAAATGACAGCCTCGCATGACCAGCATTATAAAGCAACATGCGAGACTTGAAATCGAGAGGAAAGACTTTACTCAGGGGATTCTATGTGGAGTTCAGCGCCGTGTGTGTCTTTGAGTCCGAACCCCATTCAAACCTATGCTTTGAGGCCTTTTGACAGCACAGAGATCAAAAGAGAACAAAATTCAGGCAAATGGGAACTGGCATTTTGCACGCTAAAGGCAAGTCTCCTATAAATTGCCTTAAGGTGCATAGTAAATGAAGAGAAAGATGCTTGTGACTTAGTTCATAATAAGCAATGCTTCCTGTGTGCAGGGAAACATGAGGGGTGCTGTGTTGGGGGCGGGGGGAATACAGGGAAGAACAAGATGTTATACTAGTCTTCAAGCAGTAGAGTCCTCACTTCAATCATTACTGCAGGAAGAGACTTCTATAATAGTACACTGGAATGCTCCAAGGCAATTCTTCTCAGTCCATAGGGTTAGGTAGGGCTTGGGGGGTGGGTGGCGTGTGGCTCAGTTCTCAGATTGGTACTGAGGTGGGCTCATACCTGCTCTTAGGCAATGAAGAGTACTGGGTCTTTTGCTAGGATTGCTGAGAGGGATACATTTTTTCTCTTCAGTGCCAGGAGCTGCCACCACCATCCAGCCACCACATGGAATTTCTTATGAAGCCAACATGGTGGTGAGCACAGCTGAGAGAAGGAAGATTGGGAGCGACGATGTCATTTGAGCCTCTGAAGCAACCCATGTCAATCCACCCTAGACTTTGGGTTATAGGAACCGATAAATTGTTTCTTTTTTTTCTATGTTTCTTAAAGTGGCTTATAATTCCAAATTACTTCTAATTCAAAAGGTTCAGTAAATGATATATTAGACATTCTTTTAACTCCATTCCCTATATAAAATATACTGATTTATTCTTTCGTATACAGGACACTTACAGCCAATAGGTGGCTTTCTGATACTTTGTCACCAAACCTGTTTGCATTGGTTGTATGTATTGCTATAATTATGCTATTTGATTAAATATTAGGTAAACTGCAGACACACGTGTGCAAAAGGAAAGACAGTTCCTGGTTCTATGAAAACTAAGTTAAATGCTGTAGAAAGACTTGATAAAAAGGGAGTATTTCAAAACTGCTTTTGGGTTAGATATGGATGGATACATAGTTAAAAATGAAGCAATAGAAACATGGATGGGTTTTACAATGAGCTTTGGAAGGGTCTTTAATTTGTTTTTCCCCTCTAAAGAAACCAGTGCTAGAAATAGTGGATGATTCATACTGGGTGAGAAAGAAACCATTAATTGTCTCATAAGAAGCCTTGCAGCTTCCACCTAGGATATTTGGAGCATTTGCTCTGTGGGAAGCCAGGCACTGTATCTATCCCGAGACTAGCTACCATGCTGTTAGGAAGCCCAAGCTAGCTGGAAAGAGAGAGAATGAGAGAGAGAGAGAGAGAGAGAGAGAGAGATGGCCCGCTAACCCTACCTATTCCAGTCATCTCAGCTTAGGTACCACACAAGTGAGTGATGAAACTGTCTTGGGTACCCAGCCCAGTAGGGCTTTCAGAGGACTGCAGCCCTAGCCACCACCTAACTGCATCCTTATAAGAGATTCTGTGTGAGAATCACCCAACTGAGTCAGCACAGTACCATCAGAAATAACATTAAATTATTGTTTTAAGCCACTTAATATTAGTTTGGTTTGTTACACTGCGATGGATAACCAGTCTTTTCTGGGTGAAAGGAGAGAATTACAAGAAAAGGGAGGTGGCCTCTAATGTCAAATACCATAAAGAGATCATGGAGGATGAAAAAAGGCCATTATGTTTCTCAACAGAGAAGCTGCCATTGTCCTTCAAGCATCGCAGTTTCAATAGAATGGTGGGAGCAGAAGGCAAATTAGAAGTGTTCGCAGGGCAAGTAGGAAATAGATCCAATAGTAGTTTGGTCTTTTTTCTTTCTTTTGAAAAATAATTTAACATTCACTGATGATCTTTGCTTGAATCAGTTATCTCATTGGAGACAGCAAAATAGTGATTTTCTATTAGTCCGTCTACATTTATTAGCTGACATTCTTCTGTAAAGAAGAGTTTCCTCTTATTAATTGTGGATAAACCTAATTTCTTCCTAAAATGGCAGGTTAAATGCCTCATTCTTTCTCTTTAATAACCAATTTCCTGACAAAAAAAGCCAGTGTCATAGCGTTTCCATTGGTGGCAAAAGAGGTTTTTTTCCTTCCTTCTCTCTCTCTCTCTCTCTCTCTTTGAGTATCATTATGGACTCATGTATGGGCCCATGTATCACTTTTATTCAACGTGTTCCAATCAATTACAGACTAAATTAGTCTTTAAAGAAGCTAGGGAAGATAGGGTTAAAGATGTGAGCCGAAAATTCCTGGAAGAATACACTAGTTAAAGAAACACACACATTTATCCTTATAGGTCATTGAAAAATGAAAATCAAAACTATGTCAAAGAGAAAAAAAACTATAAAGCATCCACATTCTGCTACTGGATATACAACCCAAAGAATGCTCACAGAGACCCCATAAAAGGAGTGTATGGAGATAGTTCCAGCGGTGTTGTTCGGGTTGGGGGAGTTAGAGATTAATTTGGATAGGCATAATCGAAGAAGTCAAAATGCAGTGGATGAAGTACTATGCCGCAGTTAGAAGCAGTGGACTTAAAAACATGTTGCCACAAGAAAGAAAAAAAAACAAAGAAAAAATGTATCTTATAATGCTACTTACATAAGAAAAAAAAATACATGCATCTAAAACAATAATACAAGTGTTATTTTGTTTTTTAATACAAATTTTAAATAAACACCTATAAATGAATGTATATACTAAACACACGGGGATGATTTCTTATGGTGGGAAAAGGGAATGAGATGGGAGAATATGAATGAAAGAAAATAATAAATAAAATCAATGCCAGAGGCTTTGCAAGTGAGGAATGGGATCGAGTCAATCCCATTTACATAAAAATAAATAAATTATTAAATAAATAAAATGCCACAATCTTTCCAGAAATTAAAACCTTTAAAAACAGCCCTGATTGATGTGGTTCAGTTGGTGGGGCCTAGTCCTGCAAAGCAAAAGGTCTCCGGTTCCATCCCCAGTCAGGACACATGCCTAGGTTTCGGGTTCGGTCCCCAGTCGATGTGTCTCTCTTACATTGGTGTTTTCCTCTCTCTCTCCCTACTTAACCCTCTCCCTAAAAATAAATAAATAAAATCTTTAAAAAAAAAATCTTAAAGAAACATTGACCTAGTAATCCAATTTTTAGAAATCTAACCTAAGGAAAGAGAAACTCTTGTTTAATAGCATTATAGCAATGAGAAAAACAGTCAGCATGTGTTCTTCTGCCCTTGCTCATACCCTGCAATATACATGGACAGTTGTTTCAGGGAAACCTCAGAGGTGTTTCCCAGGTGTTTGTGATGTTCTTGTGAACAAGTGTAGTCGTGTGGTATTGGTGGTTGAATTCATCTTCTGCTCCAGCCCCTTCCATTTGCCACTGCTATTTCCACGGCCTCTGCCCGGCGTGGCTGTGCCCGGTTGTGGCGGTCACTGAGTTCTACCTCATCTGGGGTCCTGCAGTTGCTAAGGCTGCAGGGTGTTATTCTGTGGCATAACAGAGATGATCTTGCTCTTCTTTTGGTTTTATATCTTACTGAAGCCTATCACTATTTTACAATTTTCAGGAAATAACTGTTTCAGTGTTTTCTTATAATCTCCCTTCTCTACCCACCCACCCCTCCAAATTTGCAAACCAAGCTGGAAGACAAATACAAGTAATAGATATGCTGGACTTAAAGTCAAAATGGGAAATCAAAACCACTATGTGATACCACTTCACACCCATTAGGTTGGCTAATGTGAAAAAGAAAATGAAGTCGATAAGGATGTGGAGAAACCGAAACTCTTGTACCTTGCTGGTGGGAATGGAAAATGGTGCAGCCACTACGGGAAACTGGTGATTCCTCTAAAAGTTAAGCACAGAATTACCATATGATGCAGCAATTCCACTCAGTGGAATTCAAAATAATTAAAAGCAGGGACTCAAAAAGATACTTGTACACCAATGTTCATAGCAACATTATTCACAATAGCCAAAAGATGGAAGCAAGTAAAAGTCCATTGATGGACGGATGGGTAAACAAAATGTGGCATATAAATACAATGGAATATTATTCAGCTTTAAAAAAGAATGGAATTCCTCCCTGGCTGATATGGCTCAGTGGACTGAGTGCCAGCCTGTAAACAGAAAGGTCACTGGTTCTATTCCCAGTCAGGGCACATGCCTGGGTTGCAGGCCAGGTCTTCAGTTGGAGGCTTGCAAGAGGCAACCAATCCATGTTTCTCTCACATATCAATTGTTTCTCTCCCTCTGTTTGTTCCTTCTTTCCTTCCTTTCTAAAAATAAATACATAAATCTATATTTTTAAAAAAGAATGCAATTCCAATACATGCTATGACATGATTAAACCTTGAAAACATTGCCCTAAGTGAAATAAGCCAGACACCAAAAACAAACAAAAAAACCCCAGAACAAATATTGTATGATTCCATTTGTATGTGGTACCTATAATAGGCAAATTCCTAGAGATAGAAAGGAGAACAGAGATACCAGGGGCTGAGGGGAGGGGAGAATGAGAGAATTATTTAATAGTACACAGTTTCTGTCTGGGATGATGAAAACGTTCTGGAAATAGATGGTGGCAATGGTTGAATAACATTGTAAATACAGTTCTATGGATGAAATTGTGTGTACCATCCCCTCCCCCCCATTCACATGTTGAAGTCCTACCTCCTAATATGAGAATATTTGGAGATGAAGCCCTTGGAAGGTGATTAGATTTTGAGGTCATGAAGGTGGGGTCCTCAAGATGAGATTCGTGCTCTTATAAGAAGGGACACCATAGAGTTTGCTCTCTTTCTCTCCCTACCATGTGAGCACACAGTGAGAATTCAGCCATCTACAAGCCAGGAAGGTACCTGTCACCAGAAACCAACCATGTTGTCACCTTGATCTTGGACTTCTAGCTTGCAGAACTGTGAGAAAATAAAATTCTGTTGTTTAAACCACCAGCCTATGGTATTTTGTTATGGCAGCCTGAGCTAAAACAGTAGTTAATGCCACTGAATTACATCCTTGCAAATGGTTAAAATGATAAATTATGTTATGTTTTACCACGACTAGAATGAAAACAAAATGTGAAATGGGCAATTCTGCTGTCTTGCCTCTCCTTTACAAATGTCTGGATGCCAATCTCAGAGGGTAATTGTACAGTAGTGACTCTAGTCCAGTTCCCTTAGCCCTCTGCCTGATATGGATGAGAAGAGTGAGGGTCACAGAAATGAAATGATTTAACTAAGATCATAGTTCTCTGTTCCTCATCCTGTATCCTCTATCTGTAGGAATGGCACCACTATCACCCAGTTCCCCAAGCCCAATATCTTTGTCATCTTTGATTCTCTCTCATCTTCCTAGACAGCTACATGTCTTGGTGATTCTACCACTTTAATATTTCTCTGTTCCTACCATCTTTGCCTCAGTTTGGATCCCTTTCATCCCTTGCGTAATAGCTTTTTAACCGGTTTTATTGCTTCTCTTGTTCCCCATCAATCCATTTTCTACACAGCAGCCAGTGTTTCAAAATCCAATCTGATCATGTCATTCTCTCACTAAATCCTTTAATAGCTTCCTTTAGTTACTTAGGTTAAGTTCAAATGCCTCAACATGACATTTAAGAATCTGCATGATCTTCTGGTCTCAACTCTCCAGTCTAATCTCTTCTCTCCACTCATCGCCCAGGCTGTGCTCCAGCCCTATTAAACGTGTGGTTTCCTAAACACATCATGTCCATCTCTCTTCCTGATCATTGCTACAGGATGGAAATTTTCAGAACTAAAGGTCACAGCCTACGTGGTCCAGCCTTTCTTTTGCACCCCTTTGTTGGCAAGATGAAGTGGCCCAGGCCTGGTCTGGCTCTCTCCCTTACTTCTTCCTGGCCTGCAAGGCAGATTCAGAGGGCTCCTTTATTACTGAATAAAACTGCTTGCCCGCCCCTTTTTGTCTAGTGCTGGTGCCCAAGGTATCTGACCAAATTGGAGTTGTTAAGATCTGAAACTGGGGGTTGAGCTTTGGAGTGGAAATAAAACTGATCTTGTTCAAGGCTGCTGAGACCTATCAAAAGAGAGAGAGAGAGAGAGAAAATGCCGCTGTTTATGGGCATTCTACAGCGGGCACTGTGACCAAAGCCCCAACTAGGAATGTGATGTTACCTGCCTCCTCTGTGACCAGAACGTCAAGTATGGGATTCAGGAAATACTAGGTACCTTGGCCAATTCTAATCTTAATGTCTTCCCAGCCCACTTTCCCCCAACCCGCTCTACTTGGTAAACTCTCACCCTTCCTTAAGTTCTTATCATCTAAGGATATATCTCACCATCTTCCAAGGAGATGATAAACTCTTCAAAGGCCTGGACTCCATACGATCATCATTGAATCCCCCACAGCCTAGCACTGCTGATGACTGTATGAGTAAAAGGAAGATCATGCATCTAGTGTCAGGGTGGAAATTGAAATGTCTGTTGCCAAAGATTCATCCACTTCTCTCTCATGGGGCCAGCCTACCGCTGTAGCACTTTGCCTTGTCAACGTGTAGCTCACTCTCTCTCTGCTCAGTCCCCGGCTGGTGGCTGCATGTAGGGAAAGGCTGAGGATAATGCTTTATTGAAATGATCTAGTCAGCAGTTTAGCTGCACCCTCACCCACGTGGCTGTACTTACAGGCACTCCTAGCACATGGTTGATTTTTTTTTTTTCTGTCTCCTCTATGTCTTTGATATGAGAGTCAGAGTAACATGAAAAGGAAACGGGTTCAGTGACCAACAACACATCCAAGAAGAGGGCTGCCAAGAGGGTCATGAATCTGCAGAATTCTTTCATAGGAAAACTGTCATCACAGCTCAAAAGCCTTTCCTCACCTCACAGTCTCTCCTTCTTTTGAGAGTAGGCCCAGCTGGGTTGGATGGTTTCCTGTAAGTCTTAACAAGGGCGTTTAAAGTAAGGAAATGGAAGAGAAAGTCAGAGAAAGGGACGAGGGGCCAGGACTGAGCCAGGCTGGCCTCTCTGCTCATAATCCAGGATGGTCTCTAGCTCAGAAAAGGCAGGGCATCTCCTTTCGGTCGATTCTGCCTGTTAACACTTTCTGGATCCGCAGGGACTGATTTATCACTGAGGCATAGTTTGAGAAGGGAAGAGAGAGTTTCTCTCCCAAGTGTCTGAAAGGGGAAAACTTTGAAGAAACAGGCAAGAGACGGAGAGGAGACTGTGGCTGTGGTGCGGGGAAGAGGAGGGGGAGGGAAGTCGAGGCGGCACTATCCGTGGACTGGGAGGCCGGCGGGCGGGCGCGCCGGCTAGCAGCAACTACTCGGGAGAACCCCTGGCAAACTTGCGGCGCGAACTCCGGCGTCGGGGCAGCGGCGCAGCGGAGCCGGGCCTGGGCAACCCGACGTCTGACCGGGGAGGCCCGCGGCCGCGCCCCGGGAGCGTACTGGTGGCGGCCAAGTCCCCGAAGCGGGGCTCTCATTGCCGGTGGCCCTCAGCTTCCCCGCCTCCGCGAGCTGCTGCAGCAGAAGATGCCCCACGGCGCAGTCAGCCCGGCCCGGGAGCCCCCGGCGAGGAGCACGCCACCCATTGGCGGCGGCTGCGCGTCGTCCCCGCCCCCTCCTAGTCCCCGCCCCCTCCGCCGCCGCCGCCGCTTCCCGGCTCCGCCTCCTCCTCCCCCCCCCCGGGAGCCGCCTCCGTCGCCGCCACCGTCGCTGCTGCCGCCGGCCGGGGCCCAGCCAGCGCCCGCCGCGCCGGAGTCGAGTCGCAGCCGGAGCCGCTGCCCGCGGCCCCGCCATGAGCGGAAGCGCCGCCGCCGCGGTGGCCGCCGCCTCAGCAGCCGCGGCCGCCGCGCACTTCCAGCCTCAGTCGTCGTCTCCCAGGCCGGGCCTCGCGGAGCTCGGGCCCCCGCGCCGCCCTCGTCCCCCACCGCCGCCGCCCCGGCCGGAGCCCGCCGCTGCCGGCCGCCTCAGCCCTCCGGGCCACGGTCTTCTCCGGGCGAGCGCCCAGGGTGGCGGCGCCTGCGGCCGAACGCCGGGAGCAGGTACGGGGTCCAGGAGCGGGCCAGGCGGGGAGGGGCGTAGGTTGGTCCCCGGGGTGGGGGGCGCAAAAGCGTGCGGTCCAGCCAGTCGGCCCCGCGGAGTGGGTGGAGCGTGGTCCGGGTCAGCTTTGTCCGGCTCCGGAGCCCCAGTGAGCCCTGCGTCCCCGCCGCGCCAGCGGCTCACAAAGCGTTTTCCCACCCGATGGGTAGTAGCCCCCACTTCTCTGGGGGCCAGGGCACAACCTCTCTGGGTCTCCGCTAGGCGGAGGAGGAAACTGAGGCTTACAGAGGGAAGTGACTTGCCCAAGGTCATGTAGCCGCTGAGAGTCGTATCCTGGCTGGGACCCAGAGCCACCCTGGGCCGGTGCGGGCCCTGAGAAGGGGGGCTGGCTGGGAGGAGGAGAGCCCCCAGCTGCCGAGAACCTGGAGAGATTGATCCCGGAGGAGGGGGCTCTAGGCCCTGGTCCCAGGCACGCCCACCCAGAGCTTTTTGGCTGGCTTAGGAGAAAGGATCTTTTGCGGGTTGGACGGAGCAGCAGGGGCCGCTTTGGGGGTTTGGTGGTGACCTGGAGAGCGGATTTGGGGAGCAGCGGAGGGAGAGACTCCTGTGATTGGTTTGCTTTCGGGGAAGAGGGCTTCTTGAGTGCGTGGGTCAGAGCTTCGGAAACTTCTCAACGCGGGGGCCGCTTGGTCTCTGCGAGGCCACCTAACCACCACCGCACGGGCTAAACCAATCCAGCTGGAATTTATAGGAGGGAGGCCTGCCTCTTTTTGTGGAGGGAGACTCCCGTAAGGTGTCTTTTCCACGAAATGGCCCGAGTTTCGTTCATGACCCAAGCAGAAGTGCATATATGGCCTTAGTAATGGCATTTCTGCCACAGAAGTCCGAATGAGGTTTTCTCCGGTCGTATGACTTGTCAAACTTGTACATCCCCCAGAGAAAGAAAGCTATCCCAGGCCTGAAGGGACAAGGAGGCTGGGAGGATTGGGGAAAGTCATCCGCTTGCCTGGCATGTGACTCAGGGCCATGTATTATTACATGGGATTCCCATTTTTCTCGGGGTGGGTGATTGGGTGGGTTGTTTTCACTGTGGATGCATCTTGGGAAGGGAAGGAGGAGATGACCTGGAGTTTGGAGAGGGGGAGAGAGCGTGCAACGTGTTACAGGCAGTGAAGAGTCCCCTGAGGAGCTAGAAAACAGCTGTAGAATGGGGAAAAAGGAGACGATATTTAGTTACTGTGGGGAAAGGGTGGCTGAAGGTAGGGGACAAGTGTCTCGTGTAGAGAAAACGATCGGGATGTTTCAGAGAGGGACACATGTGATGAACTTGAGAGGTGTCTGTTGGAGGTGAGCGGTATCTTACACGGTTGAGTAGTAGGTATTGGTCTGCAGTGTCTTCATACAGTTGTACTTTTGTATAAATGCTTTAGCTTTCACATTCCCCACCTCCATTCTTTCCCCTGTTCTAAGGTTGCAGGCCCATAGTAGTGTTTTGGATGTAAAGCTTTACAAAAGAGGGAAGGGAAGACTAATTAGAAAATGCATTAATTAGGGCCCTTTGTCCAAGAAGATTCCTTGTTTAAGTCAGCTGTTTTCTGGCGGCCCTCCTGCACCTCAGGTTTCCAGCTGTGGTGGCTGTTGGCAGGGTGCTTCGGGAGGAACTGCCCCGATTCAGATAAGCCGAGTTAGATTTTTCTAAAAAACTGTGAGAAACACATATTTGCCAGATATATATAAAATCATGAAAATTCATTCGTCAAAGACCTGCGATCAGGGAAATGCAAATTAAAACAACAGTGCGATGCCATTTCGGGGCTGGCAGATTGGCAAAATTGAAATGCTGTGATAACAAAGTGTTAGTAAGGTTGTGGGGAAATCCACTTTTAATACTACTAGTGGGAATATAAATGGATAAACCACCTTGGAGAGTAACATAGTGAAGTCTAGTTAAAGGAAGGCAAACATCTCTCTTTACCCAAAATGTCCATTTCATTTCTGGTATATACTTTAAGAAGTCCTTGAACCCTCATCCAAGAAAATAAGTACAAAAGAAGTACACGAATACTCATTGTAGCTTAAATATCCACCAGCAGGAGAACGCATAAATTGTTAGCTGGTCCCACACAACCGAATGTTACAGGGTTGTGAAAAATAAACTAGCCACATGCACTAACATGGTTGAATGTCACAAACATAGCATCAGTTGGAGGAGCAAGTAACAAAATTGTTACAGAATGCTTGCACTTGTATAAAATCTGAAAACATGCAAAATAACATTGTTTGGGGCTGTGTACATGCGTAGTAAAAGTATACAAACATGCATGGTAATAACTAACACCAGATTCAGAGCAGTGATTATCTCTGGGAAGAGAAGATGATGAATGGGATTGGTCAGGGGTACACAGAGGGCTGTGTATCTGGAATATCCTATTACTAAAAAATCGAAATCAGATAACTGCAAATTAATATTTACTTATCTTGGGTATTGGGAACAGAAATATTCATTATATTTTAAATGTTTCCAGATGTTTGAAATATTTTTCACATGCAAAAGTGTTCTTGTGTGTAGAGCACAAGGTTTTTGTCCCATAATAATGAAACTTACTGTGGAGCCACAGGCTCCAGCCCTGCACAGCCTGTTAGGCGTGCAGGTGGGTGATTCTCTTGTCACCCACTTCTGACCCGTAAAGCCACGTTTTGTGATGGGTGTCTTTTATCTTGGAACTGCTGATTGATAGGTGTGGAGGGTTTGCCAGTGTTTGTAAACTTTCTGGTGTACCTCGATCAGCAGTTTGAGCTTTGTCAAAATGTAAGTGCTCCAGGACATTTTGACTTATCAAATGTGGGGAGGGGGTACCCAGCAATCTGATTCTGAAAGCTTCCAGTAGATTCTGATGCCAGAGTCTGAGATCTACTGCCTTAGGCTCCTTTTGATTTTGGGTTGTACTTCATCTAAGCTTCATCCCAGCCTGGCCCCCAGGCTGACCTCTATTGCTCCTCCTGCATGACTGGCACTAGTTTGGACTCATGTGATACTTCGTTCTTTTGTTGGGCATAAAATAATGATAGGAATGGAAGCCATTGAATGTTAAGCCCTTCCTAGTCCAGGTTGTCTATTTCTCCTATTTTCATGCAGGTAGCTAAGGGGCCTGCCACTCACAGGGCTCTTTACTTTCTAGCAGGTTTCACAAACTTTAAGCACATGTATCATAATATGTGGTTTTATTGTTAGGATAGGAGGAACAAAAAAAGGGTCTAATAGAGAAGGAAAACTAGCAGATTTGGTAAAAGTAAACCCCCAAAGGTAAGAGTATGTCACCATTCCTTTCTCTGCAGATGACAGTGATGGCTTAAGTGTTTCATTTTATGACATGCAGCTGAAGTTCAGCTATTTGAACCGATAGTCAAAGATTAGGGGCTTTAAGAAACAACTGATTATCCCTCAAGTTGGAAGAATTTCCTTTCTCCCAAATTTGCTAGTTTTTCTTCTCTGCTAGACCCTTTTTGCTCTAGTCCTGATACGTGTTTAAGAATTAATTTCTTACCCTAGCTGGTGTGGCTTAGTGGACTAAGTGCTGGCCTGAGAACTGAAAGGTCACCAGTTCTATTCCCAGTCGGGGCACATGCCTGGGTTGCAGGCCAGGTCCTCAGATGGAGGCATGTGAGAGGCAACAGATTGAAATTATCTCTTGCACATCGATGTTTCTCTCCCTTTCTCCCTCCCATCTCCTCTAAAAATAAATAAATAAATAATGTTTAAAAATATAAAAAAAAAAGAATTTCTCTAACAAATGTGAAGATTTCTGCTACTGAAATTTGGAAAATGCCTATTTGTCTTTGATGAGGTTCTTTCTGAAAACCTACTTTGGAGGTGTGGTGTTGCCCCAGGTACACTTTTGCAGGGCTGCTGTGCAGGGTCGTGTGGATTCTGCCCAGCACCAGGACCCCTGTTAGTGGGTGGCAAGTGGGTGTGGAAGTCCAGTCTGTGTTCCACTTACCAGTATGAACACCTCGTGTGTGACTGTGTCTCCTCAAAGGAGGGGGCGCCCTTGTCTAATTTTCACAAAGCCCCTTTATGACGCAGCCTGGACCTGCAGCTTTGGGGCTGTTGGTCCACCTGTAACTGTGCCATCCATACTTACCATGGGCTCTGCAAGGAGGGCTGGTTGGTGCTTGGCCTGGGCCTCGAAAGGTCTCCGTGGGAACTTCTCATGGGAAGGGACTCACCACCCCTTTCTGTCACCATACTCAGTTGAACCCAAGAGTTAAGCTTAACATTGTAAAATTTGTTATGGGCCTGGAGAAATACATAAACTATCTAGAAAATACCATTCTTTATGGAAAGACAGAATGAGAGAAATCATTAAAGACAAAGCATCTGGTAAGTGAAGGAAAGTAGCTCTGTACCACATTTGCTCTTGCATTCTCACAGTGTTCACTTTGAGGGAGAAGCACAATTTTATTTTGCTTTTCGTGTTTCATCCTACACTAGCATTTCTGAATTTCTTAAGACCTGAGGCTTTTTAGCAGTTTAAAAAATATTTACCCATTTGTATTTTCCATTAAGTGGTTGTTTATGCTTCCTGCTGTTTCATCTTTTTTTTTTTTGGGAGAGCGAGGAGGGGGGAGTGCTGAGCCGAGGACAAGACTGGACTTCCTACTGCTTTTGCAAATAATGGCAGTGTGTTTCTCAGAACAGCTGGCATGGAAGAGTGCTGTTCTGCGGGCTCAAGGGAGAGGTACATCTGAAGTGATTTCGGTTGTCTTTTGTATCGTTATTTTAAAACATTGAGGATGATAGATTGAGAGTTTCAATGTACTTTTGCTGCTGTCTTGAGGGAGTTTTTAAAAGAAAATGTATGTAAATAAAAACAAAAAAAGACTTAACAAAAATAGTCTTATGCCCATACAAGGAGAATAAACAATTCTCACCTATAGGCCTTTCCTAAAGCAGTTCAGTGTTTCTCCTCTTCTGCTTAAATGGATATTAGTGCTGTTCCGGGGACTACTTAGAATAGTTGACTGGAGTGACGTCGGGCAAGTGGAGGAGGAGATGATGGGATTACGCTAGGTTTCACCACAGTTCCCTCCAGTCATGCTGTGGAAGGCTGTCATTGCTTTGTCTGCTTTTGGGGGTGGAAAGTGTAGAAATAAGGAATTGTGAGTTTTGACATGTAATCATTTGACCGTCTTGAAGGAAAATAAAAAAGAAGTGGTAAGAGGAAGAAGTGCATACCTCCAGAAGTATGGAAGAGAGTAGCAGGCATTTAAGCAGTAGATGTTCTGTAGTGCCTTGTGATGTTCCTTGAGTTGAAAGTTACCTGTCTGTAATCAGTTCTGCCTCAGTGCCTTTGATTTCAGTGTCTGCTGATGGTGCTCTCTGGTCCTTAGTTGAAACCGGTTTTACTGTCAAAAGCTAGAAAATGAGCAATTTTGAAGACTAGACTATAAGTAGTAGTAGAGCTAAGTACAATTAGTAGTCATTTCATAGTCATGTTTGCAGATAGGAGCTGGGACTGTCATAATTAACAAAAAGCACTTTTTATTTGGCTTTGAGGCTATCTATTTTTAAAAAAATTTAATAGAGCTCTTCCCCAGATAGCTCAGTTGGTTGGAGCATCATCCTGGACACTGAAAGGTTGCAGATTTAATCCTCAGTCATATCTAGGTTGAAGGTTTGACCCAGGATGGAGCCTGCAACCTAGGTTTGTGGATCCTGGTCTGGACGTGTACGGGAGGCAGCTGATCAATGTTTCTCTCACATCTGTTTCTCTCTCTCCCCCTGCCTTTCTCTCTACAATCAAGAAACATATCCTCGGGTGAGGAGCTAAAAATATTTTTTGATAGATCTGTTTTTCTATGTAGATTTTTGTCCCCACCTCGGTACATACATATTTGAGCACCTAGTGGATCCTAGCAATGCCAGTGCTGACCACTGATTCACTGGAGTGATGGCCTTCATTGGCAGAGGCTTCAGTACCTGAGGTCCTCAGAACAGTACAGAGGCATAATTTTTAGCTGTTGGTTTTTCTTCCTTTTTTTTTTTTTAATGCTTCCTTCTTTCTGGCCTTCTGGGCTTGGTGGTGATCTACCCATCTGTCAGGACAGGCCCCATCCCCTGCTTCCCCCATTGGAGGGGTACAGAGGCTTTGCAGAACCTTTTGGCCTGGCACCCAGCACATAAAAACCCTCAAACAATATGGAGCCAGACCTGAGGGCCACTGTAGTGCCCTTGCTTCATTGGTGCCTGTGTTGCCACCACCCACCCTTTGCTGTGGAGCCTGGAAGGCGCCCCCCTCACCCCCAATCATACAAAGAGGCTTTGTGCTCTGAGGATGTTCTAAAGGCGGGATCACTGTAATTATAATTCCCTAAGCACGACTAAGTAATGGGGGCAGGCAGGGTAAAGATGGTATCCAAGTACTGGTTGGTAGGGAGAAGTCAGGCAGGGATTAAACATCATCTGGAGACAGTACCGAATGGATAATGGGGCGTTGTTGGTACTGCTGATGGGAACATGTTTAAGTGAGCACCCTTCAGGTCTTTAAATTCTAGTACTTGCAAGCTTTAAAAAGCACAAGACAGCTGGAACTATTTTTTTTTCTTTTTTAGTCTAAAATTGTACAGTTACTTTAAAAGTACATTAGAAGAAGTTATGTAGAAATCTGGGCCTACTTTGCTTTTTGATTGTGTTGCCAGAATGATTGCCCAAGAAATCCATGTATATAACATGCTTGTTATCTGTGGGAGCTGCTACTGATCTGTGTTTCTTGTATGTGTTTTAAGTTTCCCAAAGTAAGTATGAACTGACGTATTTGGTAAGCTGATTTCCCCCTACTACCACTAGAAAAAAATTAATTAATCTGGGGATATAAACTCTTCTGTCAGTCATCCCGTGTCATGATGTGCTTCCAAGCTCTGTCGGTATTCTTTTAATGAACACTTTTTTCCTTACTATGTTAAAATGGACTATTAGTATATTACTCTACTGTCTCAAACATTTTTTTTTTTTTTTAAGAAATGCACCAAACAATTGACTACAAAGGTTACCTTTAAACTTTAGGGTAGTGGACTCCAATCCCCCTTATTCAGGATGAAGGGAAAGGGGTCCTGTTTGTTGTGATTAGCACTGACGTCTGTGGAGAGTGAAGCTGCCAGGTAGAAAGTGTGTGCTCCACGGAAACCTACAGCTGCTGTGAGTGAGCTGACCTTTCCTCTGCCTGTTAGAACCAGGTCAGGAGTTGGACCCTTATTTTTACTGTGTAGCATGATTTTGAGGAAATTTACCCTTTTTACTGACAAGTAAAATTGCATATACTTAAAGTGATGATTTGTTACATGTATACATTGTGAAATGATGTTAATACATCCATCACCTCACATAGTTATGTTGTTGTTATTATTTGTTGGCAAGATGCTTAAGATCTATTCTCATAGAGCAGATTTCAAGGACACGAGGCAGTATTATAACTGCAGGACCGTGCTGAACAGTGGACCCTCAGAGCTCACTCGTCTTGTAACTGCACCCTGTGTCCTTCGGCCACCATTTCCTCATGTTTCATTGCCCAGCCCCCGGTAACCACCATCCTGCTGTGTTTCTATCAGTTTTACCTTTAAAATTTTTTTTTTTTTAAGATTCCACGTATAAGTGAGATCATATGATATTTGTCTTTCACTGTTTGGCTTATTTTCCTTAGCATTATGTCCTCCAGATTCATCCATGTTTTCACAGGTGGCAGAATTTTCTTATTTCTCATGGCTGAATAACATTTCATGGTATGTATATACCACATCTTTTTTATTCAGTCACTCATCTGTCAGACACTTAGGCTGTTTCCCTGTCTTAGCCATTGTGAATAATCCTGCTGTGAACATGGGAATACAGATATCTTGAGAAAATCTACCTTAAATTTATCTTAGCATAAGACTACTGGTGTTTTATTACAAAGATATTGCCCAAGTAATCCTTTGAAAAGACTACCAATTTGACAGCTAAATTTTATGAAACTTAAAAATATACAAGAATCAGCTTAAAAATTGACCTGGCCAGTTTTTACTGTTTTTCATTTATTAGAGCAAGTTGACCTAATTAGGAATAAACTATTATATTACATGGGGAAAAAAAGCACAAGGATCCATTTTATCTGCTTTAAATGGAAAGTACAATTGATCCCCACCAACCCACCCTCAGGATCAGCAGTGACTTATATTTTAGCTTAATGATAAACTGTTATTTGACTACTTCATTTACTTCATTTATAATAGATATTTCCTTTGGGGATTAACCTCCGGCTTTTTTTTTTTACTTCACTGCTCTCTGGTGGCCACTAAATGATAAGACATTTATTGAGTGCCTACTGGGTACCACGCACAGTGAGGATTTCAGGTGTGGTTCACATATGCAACAGTTCAGTGATAGATTCTTACAGTGTGGTAGCAGAACTGATATAGTTTGGGGTCTGGTAACCCTTCATGGGAGGGCAGAGAATGTCACAATTGCATTAATGGTAGTGACAGGGTTTAATCTTGATAATTAACATTGTTAAAGCACAGATCTAATCAGATAAAAAATTTAAGTGGCTACCTTCTGAATGAAAGAAATTTTTTTTTTTTGGTCTGGCATTCAAGGCCCGCACAACTGGGTCTTCATTATTTCAATCTCTACTATTCTTCCTCATGAATATCATTCTCCAGGGAATAGAATTTCCTGTTGTCCAAATGTGTATCACTTTTTTACCACTGTTCCTTTGTTTGTTACTTCAGTTTGGAATGCCTTTCCTCCCGCAGTTTTTCCAAATCCTACAACATTTTTTTTTTTAATATTTTATTTATTTATTTTCAGAGAGAGGGGAAGGGAGGGAGAGAAATATCAATGTGTGGTTGCCTCTCATGTGGCCGCCCCCACTAGAGACCTGGCCTGCAACCCAGGCATGTGCCCTGACTGGGAATCAAATCAGCAACACTTTGGTTTGCAGGCCAGCACTCAATCCACTGAGCCACACCAGCCAGGGCCCTACAAATTTTTTAATATGTCGAAAATAGTGGTCACTTATTGTGTGCTTACTGTGTGCAAAGTTCGTTCCAAGTGCTTTGCCTGGATTAATTCATTTAATTTTCACAGTATTCTAAGGTTGGTGCTGTTATTACCCTGACTGTGCAGATGAAGAAACTGGAGCACAGAGGTGAAATAAATTGCTAGAGATGGCGCAGCTGTTAAGAGTGTTATCTGGGATGTGGACCCAAGCTGTCTTGTTCCAGAATCTGTTTTTAGCCATCATGCTTTACTACACCTCGCTTTAGATAGTCTAAGCAAACTTAGCAGTTAATTTTGGTAACAAAAGCGATCAGTGGTTTAGCCACTAAAGAGAATTTTTAGTCTTTAGTTTCACCTTTGCTCCTTCTGTGAAATATGCTCCTTTTTTTTTTTTTGAAGTTCTGAATTATTCTGTTAGGATTATTTAATGGATTTTTTAAAAGTCATTCATTACTTTTTCACAATGGGAGCAGGAGTACCTGTATTGAAGTGGATTCACTTTAGATCACGCATATTTAAATTCCTTCTTAGAAAATCTCTCATGTTCTATGATTCTGAACATTAGGGTCTTAACTGAGTGTTCGTTTGGGCACTTATGAAGATATAGAACTTAAGGAAAAATTTGATACTACTCAGAGGAATTTCTGAATCCCACCTTTTTGTGTATATGCATACCTTCCCCACTCCCAAATCAGTACAAGAATGAGTATTAGACTTCTTTTTAGCCTTAATTTTCATAGTAAACTGGTTTATCACAAGCTAAAGCATAACATATCCCCTTAACTCCATAGCATAGAATATGAGCATTTCAGGCTGGTGTTGGGTGGATGCTGTCTGAGACAGTGGATTATTTGAGGAAAATAATGTATCATAGTGGTTCCCGAATGAATTACGTACTTCAAAATTGGTTGGAACGCTTGTTAAAAATTCTCTCTCTTTAGGTGGCCTAAAGTTGGAATCGTGAGATTGAGTAAATTTCTCATAAGCAACTATAGATGGTGTTTCTAATATTATTTCATCTATATTATGGGCTTAATAGGCATTGGTGCACCATGTATTTAAAAAATGTTCTATGGCAAAACAGTGTGATTCTAAGGTTAAAACAGTATTTATAGACTTTTGGAACATAGCCTGTTTTTGAGATGAGTCTGCCAATTTAATCTTTTTCTCCTCCTTTGCTTATGAATAGCTGGAAAGGGAAAAAGGAATTCTTTGTCTTTCAAGTTACTAAACAATATGGAATTAATTCATAGGAGGGAGATATTCTTTTCATTCAGGCAGGATAAAAACTGATTACTTTAGCCCTGACCAGTGTGGCTCAGTGGATTGAGCACCAGCCTGCCAGCTGAAAAGTTGTGAGTTTGATTCCCAGTCAGGACACATGCCTGGGTTGCAGGCCAGGTCCCAAGTGGGGGGTGGGGGTGGGGGTGCATGTGACAGACAACTGATGGATGTATGTCTCTCCTTCCCTTCCCCTCTCTCTAAAAATAAATAAATAAAATCTTTAAAAAACATTAATTTGTGTGCAACTCATGAAATAAATTTCTAGAGGTCAAAGCTAAAGTCAGAATTTGAGTCTAGAAGGTTTAGATGTTACTGTACATATTGAGAGTCTGTTTGATAGAACACAATTTTATTAAAAAGGAACTGTCTCAATTGACAAAAGATTTTAACATAATTCTATGAGGTGGGGATAGAAATCAAATTAGTGTTATGGCACCGAAATTTTTTAATAGCACATTTGAAGTGCAAACATGTTTCATTTCCAAATAAAATGGTTTGATAGAATAGTTACATTATTTTTCCTGATGCTATGTTATTAAAAACCCAGGGCCCAAATTTAAGGCTTGATTGAAGTACTTCTTGTTTCTATGTAAGAAAAGTTATCAGATTGAAAAGAGGCTTTAGGAATTTTGATTCCAACACTGCTTTAAGAAGGGAGAGACAAGTCAAATTGGGTATGGGCCCCATAGACTTGACCGTCCTACTTCCTGGGTCAGGAAAGCTCACAGAGGGGGGGCTGTGATGCATTGGGGCAGGGCGTAAGCCTGGTAAGAACTAGAAGTGAAACTGGAAGTGCCTTAAAAAAAGCAGATCGTTGTATTAGGCTGAGTCACGTTGGATTGAGCAGTGAGAATGTATGATTCTCAGGCACAAGTGTGTATGTTCCCATAGCAGATTTCCTGAGAAACTTCAACATGTTTGCAGTTGACTCAGGACAGACCTGAGACTGAGTGGAGAAAAATGAGAGGAGCAAAAGGGAGAGGCTGAGGCTGAGACTGGTGCCTTAGGTTGCGGGTTTTAAAAGAAAATTTCTGAGCCCTAACCCGGTGTGGCTCCGTTGGTTGGGCTTCGTCCTGCAAAGCAGGAGGTCACCAGTTTGATTCCCAGTCAGGGCATATGCCTGGGTTTCGGGTTCGGTCCCTGATTGGGGAGCGTACGAGAGGCAAAATCTTTTAAAAAATACAAGAAAATATTTGAGCCTCTGAGGGAGGGAGCAGGAGGTTAAAGGTGGAATTCTGGTCACATTTTCCTCTCCCCACAAGCTGTGTGGATGCTTAGGCTGCAGCCTGGAAACGGAGGGTAGCTATAGCTGTAGTTGTTGCTAATGGCATTCTTGAACAGAAAAGGCAGGTTTGTTTTAAAATAATGGTGATTGTCGGAGGGAAAAGGGGGTGGGGAGAGGTGGAAGAGAGTAAAGGGGAGATAATTGGTGGCAGAAAGAGACTGTGACTTGGGTGGTGAACACACGGTGCACTATGCAGATGATGTGTTACAGAGTTGTACACTGAAATTTGTGTGGTTTTATTAACCAATGTCACCCCAGTAAACTCAGTGAAAAAATAAATAAAAGGATGGGTCCCCACTACAATATTAGTGATGCAAACAAAAGTTAGCTGGTTGTATATAATTTCATTATATCTGGGGTTAAAATTGAAATTCACTTATTTTAAAGGAAAAATGAGAACTTAGGATATAATATTAACATCTCAGAGCAGTGAATCTCCAGGGTGGTTTAATGGTGGTTATGTGTTAGCTGTCACACACAAAATATGACACTAGTAACATGCTCTGCCTAACTAGGGCGTGCAGTATTGATGTTTTTCCCACCGGAGTGATAGATTCAAATTCAAAGAGATTAAAAACCACTGGTCTTTCTGCCGGCCTCTTCCCTTCTCAGCCCCAGAAACCACTCATTGATGCTATGTGTGAATGGGTGCGGGTAATATGGATTGGGGTTAGGTTTATGGTTCTGAGGTCGACCAGAGCTGCTCACACTTTAATTTACTTATGTATCACCCAGGGATCTCATTAAAATGCAGATTCCTAGCAGGGGCACTGCACTGGTATTGGTGGAATAGTTACTCATAATAGCCAGGTTTTAAGGGCTGGTTAAAAGGAAGATTATTGGGCTTCACTTTCTGAGGTTTTGATTACCTTCAGGAGGGTGGGAACTTGGTATTTTATATTTTAAGTAAATTCCTAGGCGATGCTAATGCAGCTTGGAGGTTGGGGGCGGGTATCACATTTTGAGAGCCATTGAGACACCCTGTGAACAACACTGAGGAGAATCAAACCATCCATCTCGGCTTTTTAAGCATTATTTTATAACCTAACTGAAAATGGCAAAAATAAAAAGTTTGCAGGAAGTAATAGAGTAATTAATGCTGTTCCTGTTAAGCAAACGATATCTCGTAAAACAGTTCTCTGTGTTTTCTTGTGGGGAGTATGTGTCTGTCTAGAAGAAAATCAACAGATCTCACCAAAATGATGATGGTAAGGATGATTACTTCTGGAGAAAGATCCAGGGTTATGGAGGGGTGAGATTTTAGTTTCTACTTAAAGTTTTAATGAAGTGATTGTACTTGTATTTATGTAATTAAATTTATAAAAAGGTAAAAGAGGCCCTGGTGGGATCGCTTAGTTGGTTAGAGCATCATCCCTATACTCCAGGGATGCATGTTCAATCCCCAGTCAGGACACATGCAAGAATCAACTCATGAAATTAATGCATAAATAAGTGGAACAACAAATCAGTGCTTCTCTTCCTCTCTCCCTTCCTCTCCCTAAAATCAATAAATAAAAATTAAAAAAATAAAATCATTTTTAAAATCTCCCCTAAATGGAACAGTTTTTTTTTTTTTTTTTTTTAATCTAAAAGGTTAAAGAAATCTGTGCCAGGTATCCTCTGTGTGCTTCTCCAGATCTATCTTCCACCCCTTTCTACTTGGCTCTTTGCCCCAGGGCAAGTGCTCCCAGGTCCTCTGACTTCCTGTGGTCAGCCTTGAGAGAAAGTGGAAGGGAAGGAGGAGAAGGAGGTGAGGATATTTATCCCCTCTTCTCTCAGGGGAGCCTGCATTCTGTTACCTGTGTTCTGGTATCTTCATCTCCTGCTTTTTGGGGGCCAGAGTGATAGCTGTTCTGCTATTGCTAGTCCTAGTTTCTCTTCCGTCTCCTGTGGTATCTGTGGAACTCACCTCCCAGATTTGTACTTATTTCATTTATAAGTAAACCCCCTTCAGATTTTTCTAATTTGAGCTTGCCATCTCTATATTTATATTGGGACCATGGCTGGTGAACGCTCATTGTTACTCCTGTCTCTTATAACCCTGGAGTAGTGACTGCTATTTCGGTTTGGGGCATCCTTCCAGACATTTTCTCTGTATACGGTGGCTCTCAAGTAAATTTATATATTTAACGTGCAAGGGATCATATTGTACTTCCTTTCTATAATTTCTTGTCATAATATATTCTGATCATCTTTTTACCTCAGTATAATCTACCTCATTCTTAATAGCTAGCTATACAGTATTCCATTGTATTTGGTATGGACTTACCACAGTTTAACTAATTCATTACGTATTTAACATGACATTTAAATTGTATACTGAATTTCCATTAGTACTTAGATGTGTTTGTATATTCTGTTTTGTTCTATTGATCTGTCTCTATTCTGGCACCAACATTACATGTTTTACTCATTGTAGTTTTATACAGGTAACGGCTTGGTAGGACAAATTCTTGTAGTTTCTCTTATTTTGAAAAAGACTTGGCTTTTGTTACATACTTCCCCCCCACTTCTAGATAAAATTTTAAAAGTTTTTGTCCGAATTACCTGCCCCCTCCCCCCCCGAAAAAGCCCACTGCTACACTGATTGGAAATACATTGAATTTATTGAGGTGATCTCTTCGTACTGAGTCTCTTCACGTATCACATGACTTCTTTCTGCGTACTCTCTTTTTGTGTGTTGCAGTATATGGCTTAGTGAGGTTTTGTGGTTTAGTTAACATTTGTTGATTCCATAGTATTTTACATTGGTGTTTTTGACTGGGTTTGTTTTTTTTTTAACTTTAAATTTATCTTTTTCAAAGATTTTATTTATTTTTTAAAGAGGGGGGAAGGGAGGGAGAGAAGAACGTCGTTGTTCAGGAGAAACATTTATCGGTTGCCTCTCACATACCCCCCAACTGAGCACCTGGCCTGTAACCCAGGCCTGTGCCCCGAGCAGAAATTAGTGACCTTCTGGTTCGCAGGCACATGCTCAGCCCACTGAGCAACACCAGCCAGGCCAATGGGGTGTTTTTTCTTTTTTTAATCATACTTTTGGACTTTTGTCAATGTTAGGAAAAGCTGATTTTTATATTTATTTATAAACCCGCCTATTTCCTGAGCTTTGTCATTTTAATAATTTTACATAGATTTCTTTGGTGGGTATTCCAACTGGACAACTTTTGCTAATTTAGACTCCTTTTCCTTATTTTCCTCTGTTATTTCTTTGGTATTTCATTGGCTAGACAATAACATTCAGAAAAATGTCATATATTCAACTTTAGTCTAATGAGGCTGCCTCAGGTGCGCTTCACAGTTTGTTGTGGAGGTAGTTGACTGTGGGCCTCAAACCTAACAAGTTATACAAGTATTTTCATTTATCAAGCTTTTTTACTTTTTAGAAAGGATAAATTTGTCAAATGCCTTTAAACATGATTACCTACCTTTAGAGATTATTTCTTTTGACCTGTTTATGTGCTGAATTATATTAATCAATTTCTAGTATGGAATTATCCCTACATTCCTGGAAGAACCCTCATAATACTGAACTGATCTGTTAGTATTCAGGGCCTTGGTGTATGTTCACAAGTGGAGACCTGTAGTTTTTCCTTTCTTTTGCCATTCTTGATACCAGGATTTTGGTATCATGGAAAAATAATCTTTTTTGGGTGGAGGAGCAATAACTATTTGTTTCAGTTTGTTTTTAGTTCATTCTATTCAGTTTTCTTCATTTTGCAGGGGGGCATAATTAGATTTTTTTAAGAAAGTTAAATTCTGTATGCCTTAAATTATTTTAAAAACCATATACAATTATGTTCTCATTACAAAAATCCACATTGTAAAAATTTGAACATGGCAGAAATATGTATCAGAAAAAATAAAAGTCCCTTTTTCTGAATTCTCAAGAACTCAGGGAGAAGAGGTTGCTATGTATACTCATGTGGGCTCTTTTTTCTTTTACTCTGCATGTATATATGTACACACACATACATTTGTAAAAAGTGGGCCCATATTATACTATATATTGTTTTGAAACTTGCTTTTTTCCCACTTTGTATCTGGGTCTCTTTCCAAGTCAGTATTTATAGATTTAGTTATTCTTCTTAAAAAACTTTATTTGAAATATGATATATGTATAGAATCGTGCACGTCTTGTAAGTTTGCAGCTCAGTTAATCACAGTGTGAACATACAATGTAACCAATAGATCAAGAAATAATAATAGTAGAAGTACCCAGAAACCTCCCATTGTGCTCCCTACCTCATTCCTTTTTAAAATTAATAGCTTTATTGACCTGTAACTCATAATTTACAGTTTACTCATAGAAAGTGTATAGTCTAATGGCCTCTGGCGTTCTGGTGTGTTCACAGTTGTGCAGCCGTCACAGCTATCAAATGCCAGGGTCTTTTCATCATCCCCCAGAGAACCCTTGTACCCATTGGTGGTCGCTCATTTCCTTCTACTTCACTTCTAGGCATCAGTGATTTAATTTGTCACTACAGATCTCTTCTGGACCATTTGTGTAGGTAGAATCATGTAGTATATGGTCTTTTACAACTGGCTTCTTTTATTTAGCATAATGTTCTCAGGTTCACCTATGTTGTAACACATTAGTACTTCATTCCTTTTTATGGTCAAATAATATTCATTTATGGATATGCTGCATTTTATTTATCCATCCATCAATTAATAGACATTTGCGTTGCATCCACTATTGGACCATTGTGAATATTGCTATGGGTATTTGTGTACTAGATTTTGTGTGGACCTAATGTTTACATTTCTCTTAGATACACACACAAACACCCACACCAGTGGAATTTTTCAGGAACTGCCAAACTGTTTTCTAAGGTGATTGTACCATTCATTTTACCTTTCCACCAGCAATGTACTAGAGTCCTACTTTGTCCACATTCTTATTAGATACTTATTATCTATCTTTTTGATTGTAGCCATCCTGCTGGGGGTGCATTGGTAGTCCATTGTGGTTTTGATTGGCTTTTCCCTATGGCTAATGAATGGTGTGGAGCATCTTTTCATGTGTTGCTGGTCCACGTGGATTTTAAAAAGACTTTTCTGTAATACAGGCAGAGCTAAATAGTATTGTGTCCTCATAACCTTTAGACAATCGTTTTAATGCACCTGTATTTCTCTCCTTTCCTTTTCTTATAAATATAATATGGAGTTTTTGAAATTTGTTATTTTTATAAATTACATATTTTCGTTTGAGGATAATTTAAAAAAATGTCATGCAGTTATGTGGCCACATTTACGAGTTCTGTAGATTTATTTGTATTTTAAGTTGTTTTGCTGTTGCCTTCCATTCTTAGGTGTGTAATAAATGTAAATCAGTTGATTGGATGAGTACTGCAGTTTTCAGGACATGTTTCCACAGATTCTGTGTAGGAGTGTTACCAGTCCGAAGTCTGTGTGCCCAGCACTCTGAAAGGCCAGAACTCACAACAGCAGAATTTGCAGTGTGGTCGAGAAGGCGCCCACTGAGAAGATGGGAGTCCTAGTGGTTCCTCAAATCCCTCTTAAGGAAGTACAGCGCTCAGGCTTCTTTCTTGTCAAGGGAAGGGAAAATGGGTGGGGCTGTTTTTGTAAAAACTGAGGTCCTGAGCAGAATTCCTCTAATGATGAGCATGTCTGAAGCAGAAACTGTTAACCTGAAGCCATGGAAACAGCACAGGCTTGAACAAGATGGAGTCAGAGAGACTGAGCGTTTCACTGTTACAGGAGTACATGGTGGATGATCTGTGTGACTGGTGGCCTGACCCAGACATTTCAGAGGTGTGGTGAAGGTCCGCATTTCACTGACATAAGCCAGAGCTTTGTTTGATTCTAACTCATCAGGAGTTTTCAGGTAATATTTTCAGTCAGTTACCCTTCCAGGAAGACCAGCCCCGAGGTAGGGAGTTTGCAGAGGAAAATGATGTGGTCTGTTTCCTGGTGATCCGAGAGATGAATAGGAAAACCAGGTGTACAGACTGGAGAGCATGGTTCCCTCATTTGGGAGAATCACTTAATTCCAGAGCAACGTACCTTCTTGCCTTTGTTCAAATACAGTAGGTACATACCTTCATATGTACCACTAGTGGTTCTCTCCATGGCTCCTTCTCTGAGTTATTACAGTGATTTTTGTTCAGTGGACTCTGCTTTACCAAAAGGCAAACAGTTTATATTGGAAACTGAATGGAAGTATTCCTTGAGGATTCAATAGGAGATGGCTCACAGGGTGATAGTATTGTGAGTTTCCAAGGCCTAATGGCTAGTACACTGGACTTTTCTTGCATGACTGTGAGTGATCAGACACACACTGTCTAAAAAACAGAAGACTTGAATCCAAACTGAAAGTACCAGCTTAATAATTTGTAATGCAAAAGGGCCTTTTTTTCTTTGTCTGTTTTTAATCCTCACCTGAGGATATGTTTATTAATTTTAGAGGGGAAAGGAGAGAGACTGGGAGGGATGTAGGGAGGGGGAGAGAGAGCGAAAAACATCAGTAGGTTGCCTCCTGCAGGCACCTCGACCAGATATTGAACCCGCAACCCAGGTGTGTGCCCTGACGGAGGGTTGAACCCCTAACCTTTTGGTGTAAGGGACTACACTCCAACAGAACCACCCAGCCAGGGCTGAAAGGGCCTTTTTAGTGACTTACATGCAACAAATAGAGGTGTTTACTGTGTACCAGGCCTGCTTACTAGGAATGCAGTGGAAACAAAAACTGGTAAAACCTCTGTTCTTGTGAAGCTCACATTTTGGTGATGTGAGGTAGACAGTAACTAATAAATATATAATGTGTCATAAAAATGATAAATGCTCATATAGACTAGGGTAAGGAAAGACAAGCAAAGAATGAAAGGAGGCAGTTCTATGTAAATCCACTGGTCAGAGAAGACCTCTGTGCTGTGGTGACGATTGAGCTGAGACCTGAAGCACCGTGTGAGTGCAGAAGCCCCGAGACGGAAGTGTGCTTGCTGTATTCAGGGAGTGGGAGGGAACGTGGAGTGGCTAGAGAAGTATTATGGCAGGAAGTAGGATGGTGACCTTCTAGGCCATTATAAAGACTTTGTCTTTGACTTTTGCTGTGAGACGAGATCACTGAGTAGAGAGATGATGATGTGATGTAATAACTTCCATTCCCACAGCAGGATCACTATGCCTGCTATACTGAGAATGGGCTGTAGGAGGGCGAGGGTAGAAGTAAGAACAGTGGTTACGAGGCTCTTTTGGTAGAGTAGGAGATGAGGTGAGAGGGAACCCGTCAGAAGCTAAGTCAGAAACAGGCTGCTTGGTGTACACTGTATCAGTCCCTCATCAGCCCGCATCAACTTGACTCCTTCTGCTTCCTGAGACTGCTCTTGCCCAGATCATCTATGACAGTGAATTACCAAACCAAGAGACACTCAAACCACAGTTTTTCCCTGCGTGTGTTACCACAGTTCTCCATAGAATTTACCCTCTTTCTTGAATCCCTGTCTCTTGGCTTTTGTAATCTTATAACCCTGGTTTCTCTCTTGCTTTTGTGTGTGCTTGCTTGTTTGCCTCATTCCCCATTACTACAGGTTTGCCTTGCTTAGGGTTTGGCCCTGTACCCATCTCTTTTCTGTGTTCTCTTTCTTGATGATACCATTTGCCACCAAGGTATCATTTATGTGCTGAGAATTCCCAATCTCTCTATATATATTTTAAACATTTTATTTATTTATTTTTAGACAAAGGGGAAGGGAGGGAGAGAGGGAGGGAGGGAAGGGAGAGAAACATCAGTGTTTGGTTGCCTCTGACATGCCCCACACTCGGGGACCTGGCCCACAACCCAGGCATGTGCCCTGACTTGGAATCGAACTGGTGACCCTTTAGTTCTCAGGCCAGCGCTCAATCCACTGAGCCACACCATCTGGGGCCCCAATTTTATTTTTGACAGGGAGCTCATATTTACATGTCAAAACTAAAATGTTTACCCAGCCCAAACTGGTGATAACTGTCCCATTCACTTCTTCCCCTTAGTCTTTCCCATTAGATAATGACATCCAGTTGCTTACTCCAGGAACCTAGGAGTCATTGTTGACACCTGTGTTTCCCCCCCCCCCCTTCTCCCCCACATCCTTCACCAAGTCCTTTTCAGAAACTCGGCTCCAAAATGTATCTTGTATCCTTCCATTCCATGTCTTTCCATTGGCACCATCTCATTTCTCACCCTGAACTATCACTCTGTCCTTTCAACTGATCCTCACACTTCTCTGGCTTCCCTCCGATTTTTTCTGCACAGCAGTGAGAGAGCTTTTAAAAGAATGGGTCATGTGGCTACTTAAAACCGTTCATCGACTTTCTGTTGCACTTGTACTTGTCTCGTCTTCCCCCTCATAATGTTTTCCCTGCATAGGCTGCTCACTGCCCCTGGAGCGCTCTGCTCCTACTCCTCCATTAGCTCTTAACTTTCCTCTGAGGCTTTTCTTGGCTACCCTTTCTAAAGGAATTTCTAGCTGTCTGCTCTCTTGTTGCACTTTGTTTTTGTCCTTTGTAGAGCTAACCACAATTCACAATTACTCATTCGTGGATTTACATATGTGGCCCAGACACTTGTCCCTCTAGGTCTGGAAGGACAGATGAGTCTATCCTTTGCCAGAAAAGCTTGGTCTTGATTGTAATTGATCAGAAAGAAAGTGCATTCGGCCCTGACCCCTGTGGCTCAGTGGGTTGGGCGTTGTCCGCAAAGTGCAAGGTCTCCAGCTGGATTCTCAGTCAGGACACGTGCCTGGATTGCGGGCCTGGTCCCTGGTTGGGGAGCGTGGGAGAAGCAGCCACACATTGATGTTTGTCTCCCTCTCTTTCTCCCGCCCTTACCCTCTGTCTAAAAATAAATAAAATCTTAAAAAAAGAAAGTGCATTCAGAAGAGGCTGCAAATAATTTTTCACTTTGTCTTGGGTGAGTTCCCAGAAGCCCATTCTCCTTTGATCTTTCTTCTTCCTTTTTTTTATCCCTTCCCTTTTGATTCTGATAACCTTCCTTTTGCCCAAGACTGGGAAGATTTTGACAGCTTATGTTCAAGGCTGGTTGACTTGTTCCTGGCTCCATCTAGTTTGGTAGTTTTTAATCATCATATTCTTCAAAACTGAACATTTATTTATAGGACACACCAAGACCTCTCTTTTATTTGACCATTTCTTCTAATATAATTTTGATGTCATCCTAACATACCTTCTCACAAAAATTGGCATTGGGAAGAACAGAGGGAGTAAAAGGGACTAGGGTCCACCTGTTCTGCCTCCCTTCCTTTTAAATTGTCTTCTCTGCTAGAGTGCAAGCAGCACGAGGCAATAATCTGTTCCTATGTTTTCACAATGTCATGATTTACCTGGCGCTTATGTAGTGCCTGGCACTTAGTACCTGCTTAGAACATATCCATGGAATGGAATTGGAGCACAAACAGGTAGCTCATCTGACAATTTCATCTAAGTGATGGCAGGGGCTGGGGGCTTGATGAAAAATTCCTTCCTCTCAGCAGTAAATGCCTCCAGTATCCAGAATATTTGTGTGTATATTTTCGTCTCTCCTCTGGGTATACCTCAAGTTTGGTCTCAGAAACTGCTTCTCATTGCTGATTGTAACCTTCAGGTAGTTCTTTGCTTCTTAATATGTGCCCAGGTCACTGATTAAGCTTGTTGCTTCCCCTAGTCCAGTAAGTGTTCCTGGGCCTAGAAAAAAACAATTTCCCATGATTGTGTTTTGATTTACTTTACTCTCCAGATTAAAGTTGTTGGGTTGGGGAGTGGGGTGATGTGTGCCAAGCACTTGGATGCACACACACTCTATCGTCTCTCCATTTATTCCAATATGTTTATGTATATAATAACTTCACTAAACCAATTTTGATAAAAGTTCTTTTTCTACCTGCCTCTGTTTAGTTGCTTAAATTTTGGATTAGGTTAGCTTCTTCCTTAGAGTCACTTCCGCTGGGGAAGTAAAGCATCAGTTTTGCAAACTAAGAACAACTTATTTTTAATACTGTACTACCTTTTTTCTGTTTTCTTAGACACCTACAATGGAGCTGTGAAGAAGGTGTGTGGATAATTAACTCTGTGTTTATATCAAACAATTGTGCTGTGCCTATAAATGAGAGAATTGGAATTTCTGGTATATTTATTGATCGTTACTGTTTTTAATCTTCAGTGTCATCTTGTAGTTAGCTGATCATGATTTGAAGAAACCACAAGAAGTCCTGCCAGGTAGCTCAGTTGGTTAGAGCATCCTCCTGATGTGCCAAAGTTGTGGGTTTGATCCCTGGTCAGGGCACATACAATAATTAACCAGTGAATGTATCAGTAAGTGGAGCAACAAATTCATTTTTTCTCTCTCTTCTTCCCTCTCTCCCTAAAATCAATGAATAGAAATTAAAAATAAAAAAAGAAACCACAGGAAAAATTTTAAAATTACATTTGTAGTCTCTATTGGAAGCACTGATTTTGGCCCCGAGTATGGTTTTCAGATACAAAGAGGTATGGTTTTGGTGAATGGATTTAATTCTATGCCTTTTAAGATCTAAAAAAAGGTGGAAGGGCTTTTTTTTTTTTTTTTTTTTTTGCATGTTCAAAACTTTCCTCTAAAGTGTCAGATAGCAATAGCCTAATAATACATAGGTATAAAACAGCATTTGTGCTCATGTTACCAATCACTATGGAGAATCTTGTGTTCACAGGTTTCCAAACTAAATATTCCTTTCTCCATCTTGGTGGGGGGAAAACATTAGAATTCATTCTTAGCTTTGTACATGGGTGGTAGGTGATGAATATGAAAATAACAATTTCTAAAATCCACAAATCTCTAAAGTGAACAGTATTTAGTTGTGGAAAGAAAGAAGAATTTCTGTGTAAGCAACATACAGTGTGTAGAGTTAATGTTTTAGGTGGCCTGTACATGATGGAACATGTTCTCTCTCTCCACATTTCTCAGTCTCTCTTGCACTCTTTTCTCTCATGCATCCAGGGTGTTAAATATAAAGGAATTCCTTTCTTGGAGGACACTAAAGGGATTTGTGACCAAAGCTTATAAAGCCACAATAACGGGTTTATTCTCAAAATACTAAATACTTAAAAGTACCAAAATGAAGGCAATCCCCCATCACTGATGTTTAACAGAGAGGTGGTGTTGTTTATTTTTTTGACAAATAAAAGGAGTTAATACCTTAATACAGGTTAGTAAATTTAACCCTAAGAGGTGGTAGTACTAATTAAAATAAAGTACTTTCAGGGAGGGTTATTGCTCGTTCATGGATGCTGGAAGACCCTTGATCTTACGGATTCCTCCATTATACCCTATGTTTTTATTTTAGATGGAAGGCAATCTTGCTTTCTTGATGCTCTCTGGTTAGGAGATCAAATGTGGAGATACGTTGATTGAAGGTATAGTGAACTTGTCTCCCAGTCTTGCAACGAGGGAACTTCTGGTCTCTTAGGATTGTCACTGTATTGAGGTTCTGCATTCCAGAAGGCTTGCTGTGTTTGAAGAGAGCAATTCCATAACTTTTGTTGGTGAGCGTGCTGCAGCCAGCAGTGAGCTGCCTTGCCTGAAAACTCTGTTTTACTAAAAGCAGTGTTTCTGATGTGATAAAGCCATAGATCTTCTCTCCTAATCCATTGATAATTTTTTTTAGGGCAGGTGGACCGCAGTTTGAGAACTTACACCTTAAAGATTGACATCAACAAAGCTTATTATAAAATTTGTACATAAAGACTTTAAAGTTATTCTGAACAAAGACTTCTAAACTATCTTAATATCTGCCCATTGGCAGACTTTCAAAATCTCATGGTGGGAGGAGAGCCCTTTTGAAAGGATAGACGCCTGTCTTACATACAGCTCAGTAGAAAAGAATTAAAAGTTAATAGATCAATTGCCAATTAAATGGTTTGACTTCAGTCAGAGTGAGTCTGATTAAGCATGTCTTGTCCTGATTGGTGTGGCTCAGTGGGTTCGGCATCATCCTGCAAAGCAAGTGTCGCTGGTTTGATTCCAGGTCAGAAGGGCACACGGCCTGGGTTGCTGGCCAGGTCCCCAGTTGGGGGCATGCAAGAGACAATGGATTGATGTTTCTTTCCCTCTCTTTCTCCCTCCCTTGTCCTTTCTCTAGAATAAATAAAATCTATTAAAAAAAAATAAAGTATGTCCTACTGTAAACTGTTACCTGCTATGTATGGTTCTGCAACATAGTTTTATCTGTGTTCGGTTTAAATGCTATTAATTCCTGTGAGTCCATTGCTTTCATGTTCTGGAGGAAAGCCAGCACCTGTGATAAAGCTATTCCTACCTTAACACAGGTTCATCTATGGGGAATCAGATTTCATTGTGTTATTTCTGGAAGGACCAGTGTCCATTAATTTAAAGAATTTGTGGAAAATTTGGCTTAATGGTTTTTCATCAGCTTGTCTCTTATTGTATGATAATCTTGCATGATGTGAGTGCTGATGGAAGCAGTGCAAAAAGCATTTCAACTAGAAACCAGCAGTTCCGACTATTAATATCTTTTCTGCCACTAAATAGCCCTGTGACCTTGGATTACTTAATCGCCCTAGGTTTTACTTATCTCAAAAACAAGGAGGTTGACCTCTCACTAAGATTCTTTATAATTCTAAAACAAATCCATGATTGAATAGGTCAGCACAGTGGTCAACACAACCCAGTGTGTTGGTCTTCACACCTGGCACATTGTGGGATGTAGCAATTTTGGAACCAAGGAGGTGGGGCACTTGAGCAGAGCAGAGAAGCAGTGGGCATTCGTTACACTCAGCGAGTTCAGTGGGCTGAAAGCTAAATTGCAGGAAGAGGCCAAGAGAGACCCTCAGTCCAAGAGGGGAGGCAGATTCACTGGCATAGTCAGAGCCTAGATCATTGATGGGAAAAACCAAGAAGTGCATTCAGCAGCAAGCCTTTAGAATTTGATAATTGATGTTAATAATGATTATCACGAAAAATTTTAAATTACTTTGTATTGAATGTTTTATAAAGCAGAGGTGTACATATTTTGGAACAATATCAGTAAATATGGTTGAGATAAAAAATATTTGTTGGATTAGCTATTATCAGGAAAATTCTTCCAGCAGTGTCCTGCGGCCCAGGCCTGCTGGCAAGACCAAACCCCACTGCATCTCATTTTGTTTGTGGTTTTGTATAGGCTGAACTTGTGCCGGGTTAAGCTCAGGACCTCTGTGAAGAGGTTATTTTTTTCTTTCCAAAATAACAGCCACTATCCATGCACAAATGTTAGATATATGCCTGGTTATGCTGAGAGAGAGGAAGCATTTCAGCGCCTGCAGTTACAGAACTTACGCTATCAGGGGGATAAGAGATGCCTTCAGAGAAAATAAAAATGTAAAAGACCCTGTAGAAATTCAGACTACTGAATAAAGCCAAAAGAGACCTGGGAATGATTTGTTGACAGGCCCACATTGGCCATTCGTTTGGTTTAACTGACTAGTGTATCATTGAGAATCAAGAGAAACCCAAGACCTAAGGACTTCCTTCCACCACCAGCAGCTGTGGACTACCTTCAGCATCTATTCTGTGCTTGGGGTGGGGGTTCCTAACAGACCATAAGTGGTCTCTTGCATCAGCTTAAAATAGCCTCTTGCTCAGCCTGCCATATAGGCACTGATGAATTGAATGAAGTTTCCATACTGCTGTAACCATAGTGAAAAAGGGTGGCTCTTTCTCCTTGGATCAGGTGTTAGAGTTAAGAGTTGGAGTTCACTCAAAATAATGCAGTGTATTACTTTGTCTCCTCCCGACCCTTCTTTAGTAGCTCATCACCTCCTGCGTAGAGCATCTCCAGACTTTGATTCTTGGTTCTTGACAATAAACAAAATTGTCTCTCCCCCCAAACAAAATCACCCAGAGCTTCTATTCCCTACTGATACTAGAAAGATTAAAAGTTACTGTGCTAAATTTTCAGTGATCTGGTTAAATGGCAATTTATGAAAGAAAAATAAAAGATGAATGAAAACAAATGTAGTTTTAAACTGAAGTCTTTGCTCCTTAGCTTCTGTCTCCTGGAGGTACTGAGAGAGTTGACTCCTTTGTAGAGTTGTGCACACTGTTAAAGAAGCAGAACCTGCTTAAATCGAGATAAAGTACAAGACTGCTTTGCAGCTACTCTGAATTTATTTCTGTATATACGTGGGAGTTGAATACTGATACATTTGAATACTGATTTTTCAAATTTGTAACTAAGGAGGTTTTGTTGGATACAACACAAAGTTTTTGTTAAGTAGCATAAATATGTAATCTTGGAAATCTGCTATCTAGTTACAGGCTTTAAATTAATGTATAATTGATACTTGTATTATGCATAAAATATTTTATCACATTTTAAAAATACCTGAAGAAATACAATATTTGTACAATATTGATGTATGAAGTCTTTTCTAGGGTTTAAAAGTTTATGAAATTTATACAGTTTTTATAACATTGATGCACAATTTTAATACTTGTTCTGGAAAAGTTAAAACACGTACATATGTAGAGAGATGAAATGATTAGCCCTTGTGTGCCCATCACCCAGGTTCAAAAGTTACCAACGGGGACAGTTCCCATACCTATGTTGGATTATTTTTAAAACAATTCCTAATCTTGGGTAGTCATGACACTCTCATGCCAGCCACCTGGTGGCAGCACATCATAGTTTGAAAGTTATTAAGGCCTTTGAGAATATAATTAAAAATAAAGGAGGAGAAATAGGGAGTTATTGCTTACTGGAAATAGGATTTCTTGGGGAAATGAGAAAGTTTTAGAAAATAGATAGTGGTGATGGTTGCACAACATTGTCACTATAATTAATGCTCTAAATTATATACTTAGAAATGGTAGAAATGG
The DNA here is from genome assembly GCA_007922815.1 of Macrotus californicus. NCBI lineage: Eukaryota > Metazoa > Chordata > Mammalia > Chiroptera > Phyllostomidae > Macrotus > Macrotus californicus. Next base: position 69,810 of record VMDR010002855.1, read on the forward strand.
TAGATTTTATGTGCTGCATGATTTTCCACAAGAAATACAAAAATGAGACAACCTTGTGACAGTTCATGGCAGCACATAAATACATGTGGGGATTCAGTAGTCTTGTTCCTGTGAAAAGGACTAGTGTATTGTCCATACTGTTTCGGGGGCGGGGATGCCTAGATCAACCTTTAAATCAGGGAGCTTCAAAAATTGCTTTGAACAGCAAAACCATGATACATAAAACATTAAGTTGGAACTCCTTGGAGGTAGCAAGGGGTCTTCAAAGCTTCTTCCATCTGCTGAGCAACCTCCCTGCTTCCATTCCATAGTAGGGCCCCTGAATGTGTTAAACTGTGGCCAGTTATCTGAGCAGTTCCTTCCTACACCAAAAAGCCATTATTCATCAGAGTTACACGCAGTTACAGAAGAGATCCAGGTGTCACTTGGGTGTTATAACTGATTTATCCTGAATGATGGTTCAGGTCTGTTTGAACCTGAGATAATCGTGTACTCAATTTTTATTTGGAGGGGGAGGATATAGGCCCTTTCTAGAGAACGTTGCATATTATAAGAAAACATGCTTAGTTTTCTAGATGCTATGAATTCAGAGCTGGAAGGGATCTTATATTATTTAGTTTATCTTTTTAAAGATGTGAACATTGAGTTCCAGAGAGATTGGCTTGAGAGACTGCCACACAGCTGGTCAGTCAGTGGTGGGGCTGTACTCCTCGAACCGTCCCACCACCACTTCATATGTGGTCAGAGGTCCATCAAGGAGCAAATGGCTCGCTGCATATGCCTCGGGACAGGAACAGTATTCATTCTGCTTTTCCCCCCCTCATGTTCTTTTATCTAATAATTGTGAGGTTCAGTTATCAAAACCAACCTTTGGAGACCAGAAAAGTAAAACAACTAGAATTCTGAGAAAGTCTCCTTGGGAAGGTTTTGCTACATTTGATCATTTCAGTTTGCACTTGTTCAAAACTTTGATGTGATTTATTACCATGAACACAAATCTTATAGTTGGCAGAGAGATGGTTGGGGGTAGTAGATCACTGGCTTTGGCCTTAAGACCTATTCTGCCCTTGCTCTGCCATTAACTTTCTTTAAAAATTTTTCTTTTTCTTTTATTGATTCCAGAGAGAGCTGAAGGGAGGGAGAGAAACAGCAATGTGAGAGAGAATCATTAATCAGTTGCGTCTTGCAGGCACCCCAACTGGGGACCAAACCTGCAACCTGGGCATGTGCCCTGACCAGGATATGAACCGGTGACCTTTTGGTTAGCGAGATGACGCCCAACCAACTGATCCACACCAGCCAGGGCTGCCATTAATTTTCTTTATATCCTGGGGCAAGTCACTTCCTCTCAATGCACCTCAGTTTTCATTTTTTTTAAATTTACTGATTTTAGAGATAGAGGGAAAGGGGGGAGGAAAAGAGAAACATCAATTTGTTATTCCACTTATTTATGCATTCATTGGTTGATTTTTGTGTGCCCTGACCGGGGATCAAACTTGCATCCTTGGTGGATTGGGCCAACACTCTAACCAACTAAGCTATCTGGCCAGGGTCTCAATGGACCTTAGTTTTATGCTCAATGTAAATGGATAGAGCTGTTTGTAGGCTTCAGAATTGGCAGTGGAGAATCACCCTCTTCCAGGCTTTTAAGTAAAAAGAATTCACCAGATAGGAGCTGCCACCCAGTTGCCCGTGACAGTAGTTACGCATGCAGTGCATACTGCTAACAAACAGAAGTTCACATGAGTAAGTTTTTATTTAGGTCTCTTAACACAGTTAATACATTTTTTGAGTGTTGAAATCTGAAGCTTCCTCTTGGCCTGGATCCTAAGGTCATTTGGATTCGAAAAGAAAATAGAGAGCAAATGGTAGTTGGCAAGACCATTTCCTTTCTGTGTTTATATTTCTGCAACTTACTCAGTAGTTATTTTGAATACTGAGTATGCTAAGAAGGCTGAAGAATTCTGAGTCTGTAAAAAACTTTCATTTTGTTTGCTTTGGAGGCTTATTCCTTCCCATAGTTGTTTGTTTATTTTTTACATTGCTGTCTAGCCATCATTTATTTTTTTAAATGTTTTTTATTTTTAAAAACTTTTTAATCTGCAGTTTATTTTCACATAGTTATTTATTTTAGCGGGTCATTTTTACTAAACATTTACTAACTTCACATACCAAATACCCACACATCTAGGGCTTGAGGGGTGTAGTTATTTACTGTTAGTTTGGAAGCCTTCAGAGATAGGAGAATTTTAGTTAGAAATTCATAATGAGTATCCTGTCTTTCCATTTAGAAGTATGTTTTAACACCTACTGTGTGCCCAGCACTGTGCTGAGCTGAGTATATCGAAACATGTAAGTCGTGGACTCTGCTCTGAAGCAGCTCTCCTGTGGAGAGAGAAGCAAGGCATTGCACGCTGTCATGTGTTCTGCAGAGGCCTGTGGGCACGCGGAGGAAGTGTGTCTGAATCTTGCTGCTCAGGCACAGTGATGAGCCTGGAGTCAAAATTCTAGCCACACTTAATCACAAGAGATTAATGAGTCTTAACTTGATGTGTATTTAAACTTAATAAAGTCTTCAGTGTTTATTTTTAATTGTTTAAAAATTTTATTGACTTATTTTAGAGAGAGAAAGATTGATTGATTTGTTGCTCCACTTATTTGTGCATTTATTGGTTGATTCTTGCATGTGCCCTAACTGGGGATCAAACCTACAACCTTGGCATACCAGGATGACATTCTAACAAACTGGGCTATCCGGTCTGGGCCTTCATTATTATTTTAATGCAAAGAAACAGTTGTTTCCAAACCATTTCCTTATCCCAAGTTTTCTTTCCATGAATCACAGGGGAGAAAAAAAGTGTTTCCTGTGAACTGTTGTATGAATTCATATTGTCCTTAGCTTTTAGAGATTGTTGGGCAAATCCTCACTGTGTATATGAACCCTTTATATTAATTCTTTGCCCTTGAACTTTCCAGGAACAGAAAATAACTGCATATGATAAAAATCAGCATAACATTGCCAGAGTCTGTACTTGAAGGGCCAGAAGTGCTGCCTGGAGGTTGTTAGCACAGTGAGAACTTGGCCAGGGCTAACCCACAACATGAGCAGAGGTCCAGATGTGTGTGTGGACCGCAGAGAACATGAGTGTTTTAAGCGCGCTGCAAAGCTTGGTAGGGTTTCTTGTGCAAGAGCCAAAACTTTGGGAGATGGCAGAAAAGGAAGCCCAGGACTGGATTAGAGCAGAATGAGTGTGAGAGAATGAGACAGTCCCAGCCCTGAACGTTGCACTGTGTGGGTTGGTTCTTGTGCTCCACCTCAAGGTGAAGTGCTTCAAGTCTGGGTAAGAGTTGAAACGCAGATTTGCAGTACATTCTTTCCTGGTGGTTTTGTTACTGTCAGTGGTTAGCTAGATATTGAGAAGGGGAACAAAACAGACTGGACACTGAGTTTAATAGACAGGGAAGCAGGAACCTGTTTGCTTCACCAGGAAGCTACAACTTTGCACACTCCAGAGGATCATAACACTTCTCTGGCCAAGGGGATTAACGGTCCTTCCTTCCCCCTCCAATACCGGTACCAGATTGCTGGGGGGTTAATGGGGAGGTGCTGTACTGTAAAGGCCGGTCAGTCTAACTGGGGGATAGACCCTATCCAAAGCTCGTAAAAACTTGGGAAGTTGATGGGTCACTTTGAGAAAGCACCCAGTCCTTCCAAACCCAAGCTTCTGGTTATAACCCCAGGGGAACAAAGAAGTGCTCTCTCTTTCTCTCTGGCTTATGACCCATACTCGCACAGTGCTGCAGGTACCTGTTCTCTTCATGGCCTCCAGGAGGGAGCCCGAACACCAAAGCACAGCAGGGGACTACAGCTGGACACACACAAAGCCACCTGGGATGCTGGACTGGACTTTAATATGGAGCATAAATGCTGGGCAGTGGCCTTCATCCTGGCCCTGTTAGACAAGATCGGACTTTTTCCATGGTGAGATAGGTGGAGATGGGACACGGGGAAGCCAGGAGGGGGGAGTCCCCTCAATTGTACATCATCAATAAACCACACCACAGAGCCCCATCCTCCATTGCGGGTCTCAGGAAATTCTTTTCCTCACGACACCCCAAGAACTTGTTTTCCATAGATAACAATTTCAGATGATGTGTTGAAGTTGTGAGTTTTTGTGAGGAAAGTGGTCACTGTTGCTTTGTCGTTTTTGACACTCCTTGAGGTCAGCTGACACTCTGAAGTACTGAGGCGGAAACCTGTATCAGCGAGTTGTAGCCTGGCTTTCAGAGAACCACATGCCTCCTTGTTAGGGAGTCTTTCACCGGCTAGTTCTCTCCCTCATCCTCTCCAGGTCCTTTTGGTTTATGGTTTGACTCCCTCGTTTAGCATGGACTGTCTACTCACACTGCCTCCCATCTCAATTCCATGATCGACTTGTACGCCTGTCTACAGCAGTGCAGTAGGTTCCATTGCTTTGATCCGTGTGGCAACCAGTTATGCAGTACCAAATTGTGTGCAGGGTCTGACGAGGGATTTCTTTAATTTGTAAAACTATTAACATGAAAAAGAATGGAACAAGTAATAATTAAGTCTATTTCATTGTGCAATTAACAAATAACTGTAATTAGAAAGAAAAAGTACTGAAAACATATTGTCTCAAAACTCAGGACATATGGCCATGAAATCTACTCAGTATGCCTATTGTCTGTTTCTCTAACCATGCTCAATTTCTCTGCCATGTTCAGATCTTCTCAGAAAGCATTTTATGATTAACTTCTTCCCACCTGGATTTTTTCTGTTCTTTGTTTCTAATATCTGGTGTTTCTTGTCTTTAAGTGTTCCTAAGTCATATCAATTGTGTGTACTCTTTGTCATTCTAGGGTGGAAGCATCATGTCATAACATCCTGTACTGTGATAAGAAAGAGTGAGGTGGTCCACTCTTGTGGATGCTGAAGCCTAGTGGGGTACCATGTGTCCTGGATTGGCTAGGGTAGCCTAGGAGATTTGATTGAGCCTTTGTGGTCTCTGCAGAATTTGCTGGGTTCTGGAGGGAACCCATTATTTGGCAGAGTAATTTAGTAACGCTGAACAGGTAAAAAGCCTGCAAAATGAAATTGCATACGTGATATTTTTACTTACCATCCACCTGACAGTCATGGAGAGGTTGGCTGTATTGCATATAGGTGGTTGAGGCACAGTAGGTGCCTGCCAGCATGGGCAAAGACCATTTTATAACCTCAGGAGTACAGTTCAAAATGGAGAATGCTGCTCTTCATACGTTGAGCTTTTGCGTTCTCATCATTTCTTCTACCACCTTCTCCCCTATACACACCAGCACTCCATGCCTTCACCCCCTAGCCGCTGTCCTGCTTAAAGCAGCCATTCCCAGCTTTGCCTTGACTGTGTTACATTGGCCGGCAGATGGAACCAAAAATAAGTCTCTTTGCAGGGTTTTCAAGACTGTCAGGCCATGAGCTATTTCAGGAAAAAAAGTTTTGGGTAGGAAGGTTAAATCTGTATCTGATACAGAAAAGTGCTTTGTGAGTAATTTTCATTTTAATTATACAAGTAATACCTTTTTCCTTTTGTTATTAGTTTTTAATTATACACATAGTGTTTGTAATTATAGAAGATGCATAAGGGGACTAAACGGTAATGGAAAAAGTACAATAAAGATTAAATTTTAAAAAAAGCAAACAGTACAAAATATATAAACATACCTTCAGTGCCATTGTCTTTTTCAGGGATAATTTCTGTTAATATATTGCCAGATAAACTGGACTTTATTATATTTATCTATTGTTGTTCAGCTTGCCTTTTTTTTTACTAAACAATACACCTTGGTAGCCTTTCCATTGTCAGTAATTTTCAGGAGGGCTCTTTAATAGGTAGATCATAGGAAGGAATAATGATTTGCTTAGCCTTTCTTACTGATAGATACTGATAAGATTTTCCCAGTTACAGAGTATGCCAGATGATTTTTGGAGGAATGGAGAGGGAAAGTTGGTACTATTAACTTTTTCTACTGCCATGTGATAAGAATAAACACTTATTAGTCCTTTTTGTGCCAAAGACAGTGCTAAATTCTTTACATATGTCATATAAACTTCGCAACAACCTGTGTCAGGTGTTACATCCCTTCTCAGATAAGGAAAAATTGAGGCTCATTTGCCTAAGGTCTCACAGCTCGTGAATGGAAGAACAAGGATTAAAACCCATGCCTGTCTCATGGCAAAATCTTATTTCTTTTCCGCTTCATATTTCTAGATCTAAATACATTATTAGCAAGTAAATGTTTTTTTTTTCCTGTTAGTAATGTTGTTAGAATTAGAATGAATATAATTTTTGTGCTCTCTAAAAATTCATTCCTTGTTGATTTGTTCTCTAGCCATCAGTGGCTGTCCCCCTACCCCCTTGCTTTTCATGCATAGCTCCATTCTGCATAGATTTAGAATATGACAATATGAAGTGGCCCCTCTGGCTCATTTTACTTCCATTTCTTCTAGTTTTTTGTGGTTTAGAGAGTATTTGGTATAAACATCTGTGCAGCGATATTCAAGGCTGAGAGAAATTTGTAATAATTCTTCAGCTTCTGATGACCGTAATGTAAAACTTCTTACCTTCTTATTGCTTTGCCCTCCCCCAGACTTGTGGCACTCTAAGGTAGCAGAAGAGAGGGTGGGCATCTCTACCCAAGCAGGAGAAGAATTTTTCTTCTACTTGGGAATGGCAAATGCCAGTTGGCCCTTCTCCCCTGCCCCCCACCCCAACTTTCTTTGTGAAAGCAATTGTATCCGAGAATAAGTGCTTTCCTACCTCTGAGTCTTTTGCTTAGCTCAGTGAAAGCTCTACTCTGGACTGAACCTCTTCCTGAATGTCCTAAAACTCTTCCTGTTGTATGTATTGGGATAAGTTGAGGAGGTAGGAGTCCTGAACTTTGTTTTAGATGAGTGACCTTTAACTTTTTGAGAAACCTAGACTACTTTGAGGATCTATTAAAACCACTCCCCTGGATTGCCTTTGCACTTATAGTCTGAAGTAAACTATCTTGAACAAGTTATTTTAGGGTTGTTCTCTGATATTTAGATTTTGTTTCTCTTCCTAGGTTGAAAGCTGCCTAAAGGTAGGAACCGTGGTATTGCTGCTTTTGTCCACCTTCCAGTACCAGGCTCATCTTCATCTGTCAGCTAGCAGCATTGATTGGCTTATCACTCAACAGGTGATAAGCGAACACTTTTTTAGAGTATTTCCATTAGGAAGCTTGAGTTCAGGTGAGAAGAATTAGTTACTTAGGCGGAGGATAAACATTTAACAGACAAGGCTGGGTGAACAATTTTAGGTGAGATACCTACCCATCACAGCAACTGACCTAGCATAGGTAGGTTTATCTCTGAGTTGGGCTCACTTGCATCGTCATAGATAACCAAGAGTTGATATAAAAAGATTTTATTTTTAAAATTTTTAATTTATTGATTGATTTTTAGAGGGAGGGAGGAAGAGAGAGTGAGACAGAGAGAGGGAGAGATCGATTTGTCCTTATTATCCATGCATTCATTGGTTGATCTTGTATGTACCCTGACTGAGGGTCCAACTCACAGCCCTGGTTTATCAGGACAGTGCTCTAACCAACTGAGCTACTTGGCCTCACAAGAAGATTTTTTTTTTTTTCCTAGAGAGAGGGGAAGGGAGGGAGAAAGAGAGGGAGAGAAACATCAGTGTGTGAGAAATACGTCGATTGGTTGCCTCTCATACTCCCCCAACTGGGGACCTGGCCTGCAACCCAGGCATGTGTCCTGTCTGGGAATCGAACCTGCGATCTTTTGGTTCGCAGGCCAGCACTCAATCCAGTGAGCCACACCAGCCAGAGCAATATTTTAATTGTAAGATTTGTTGTGGAAAAAAGCATATATTCTCTCCCCATCTGATACTGGGTGAGGAATGGCATCTTGGATAGTAAGATTAGCCCATGAAGTCTCATATTCCTGACCTGCTCTGCTGAAATGCCAGGAGAGGGAGGGAAGGGCTGGCCACCTGCCATTGTGGCCTGAGTGGACTTGTTAAGTAGGCACTCCTGTCCTCTTTGCTTCTGAAGTGTTTATCTGCTTGGGGACAGCAAAGAGGGAAAAGGAAGGGCCTGACCTTCTGCTTCTCTGTTGATAGAAAACTGCTTTCTTTCAGAACTAGCAAGTCAGGAAACAGTCTTCAAAGATTACTGGCCCAGAGGTGGCTGCTGGCGGACCAGGCAGTCCCACACCCACGTGCAGATAAACTGGGAGGAACAACTGGGGAGCGAGACAGACCACGCAACCCAGAGTTCCTGCACGGGGGAAATAAAGCCTCAGGGTCTCTGATTGAAAACTCCTGTGGGGGTTGAGGTGGTGGCAGTGGGAGAAACTCCCAGCCTCACAGGAGAGCTTGTTGGAGAGACCCACAGGGTCCTAGAGCGTACACAAGCCACTCACCCGGGAACCATCACCAGAAGGGCCCAATTTGACTGTGGGTAGTGGGGAGTCACTGAAAACCAGCAGACAGCAGAATGGGCAGCATTGTTCCCTCTCGGACCCTCCCCCTAAAACATCGTCACAATGCAGTGACGTGGCTGCCCCACCTTGGTGAATACCTAAGGCTCTCCCCCTTACTACGTAACAGGCGCACCAAGAAAACAAAAAATGGCCCAAATGAAAGGACAGATCAAAGCTCCAGAAAAAAAAATACAACTAAGTGACGAAGAGATAGCCAACCTATCAGATGCACAGTTCAAAACACTGGTAATCAGGATGCTCACAGAACTGGTTGAATTTTCACAATTTAGATGAACAAATGAAGGTTACGCTAAGTGAAATGAAGGAAAATGTACAGGAAATCAACAGTGATAGGAAGAAAACCGGGACTCAAATCAATGGTGTGGACCAGAAGAAAGAAAGAAACATTCAACCAGAACACAATGAAGAAACAAGAATTCAAAAAAACGAGGAGAGGCTCAGGAACCTCCAGGATGTCTTTAGACGTTCCAACATCCAAATCATAGGGGTGCCAGAGGGAGAAGAGGAAGAGAAAGAAATTGAAAACTTATTTGAACAAACAATGAAGGAGAACTTCCCCAGTCTGGCAAATGAAATAGATTTCTAGGGAGTCCAGGAAGCTCAGAGAGTCCCAAAGAAGTTAAACCCAAGGAGGAACACACCAAGGCATATCATAATTACATTACCCAAGATGAAAGGTAAAGAGAGAATCTTAAAAGCAGCAAAAGAAAAGGAGACAGTTACCTACAAAGGACTGCCCATAAGACTGTCAGCTGATTTCTCAAAAGAAACCTTACAGGCAAGAATGGGATGGCAAGAAGTATTCCGAGTCATGAAAGGCAAGGACCTACATCCAAGATTACTCTATCCAGCAAAGCTATCAATTAGAATGGAAGGGCAGATAAAGTGCTTCCCAGATAAGGTCAAGTTCAAGGAGTTCATCATCACCAAGCCCTTATTATATGAAATGTTAAAGGGACTTATCTAAGAAAAAGAAGATCAAAAATATGAATAGTAAAATTCAACAAACTCACAGTTATTAACAACTGAACCTAAAACAAAAACAAAAACAAACTAAGGAAACAACTAGAACAGGAACAGAATCACAGAAATGGAGATCACAGAGGGTTATCATCAGGGCAGTGGGTAGGGAGAGAGGGGGAAAAGGTACAGGGAATAAGAAGCATAAATGGTAGATAGAAAATAGACAGGGGAAGGTTAAGAATAGTATAGGAAATGTAGAAGCCAAAGAACTTATATGTATGACCCATGGACATGAACTAAAGGGGGGGAATGTGGGTGGGAGGGGGTGTGCAGGGCAGAGGGGAATAAAGGAGGGAAATGGGACAACTGTAATAGCATAATCAATAAAATACATTAAGAAAAAAAAGATTGCTGGCCCAGGTTGCCATGGCAAGGCTAAAAGATGATTATCTATTTTACATTATTTATTCTTATGTTTCTATTTTTTAGTGCTAATCTTATTGTGACAAGTCCTTGCTACTGTAAATTAGAATATTTTTTACACATAATGGAAGGAAAAACTGGACATCAATGAATCCAACATGAAATCCAGAATATGCTTGCCATATAAGCCTATCATTACTATCTTAATAGTGGGCGGCCATCTTTCAGAAAAGGAGCTGAGTTGTTTAGCTTTTTCCAAACTGTATTGAGATCTTTTTTTATTTGGATTACCAGTTTAATGTCAGCTTACCCATCAAGATCATTTGTCTTCCCCAGGTACTTTATGATGCACGTTCCCAATATTAAATTTTACTTTTTATGTTTTAAAAGATTTTGTTTATTTTTAGAGAGATGGGAAGGGAGGGAGAGAAAGAGAGAAACATCGATTGTTACCTCTTGCACTTGTCCCCAACTGGGGACCTGGCCCACAACCCAGGCATGTGCCCTGACCAGGAATTGAACTGGGGACCTTACAGTTTACAGGCTGGTGCTCAGTCCACTGAGCCACACCATCCAGGATGCCAATATTTTATTAATATTTTTTATCAACTTTTTACGTTTTTGGCATTCCCTCATGAAAACAAAATACCCTGCTACTGCTTTGGAGTGATAAAAGCCTAATTTCAATGGAAGACTCATCTATAAAACTTTAGTGCACATTTATGACTATACACACAGAGGCTATCCTCAGCATTAGGAGCTGACAGCATTGTATTGGAAACTTAACACTTAAATGAATTATTTTGCCACTTTAAAACAGGTGATAGTTTTTGGGAAATAAAATCTATGAGCCCAGGTAGGTTAGAAAACACAGAATTGCAAAGAACTAGATTATACTATTTGCTGCCTAGAAACTCCACTCAATAAGTTCAAGGCATCAACAGTTAACCTTAAAGGCCTTCGAACATTTAAGAACCAGAACTGAGCATTAACTGTTGTTCATTTTTCAAATTCAGTTTCTCCCTCTAGAGTCTAGATGATGGTCTGTTATCCAAGTAGCAACTGTGTAGACTTCACAGAATAATATAAATTATTAGAGAAATTTTGTTCCACTCACTTTTTACTTTTGTTTTGGAAAGCAAATAATTCTTAGGTACAAGTCACATCTCACTTAAGAATTATGACTTTGGTGTTTGCCTCACATTTTCAACTTGCTAACTTCAAGTGTATTTAAGAATCTGCTTCATTTTACAACCACTGTAATTTATAGTAGGTCTCATCTCTTTCTAAAATTTATTTTTTTGAATAGGTACTACATGCACATGGTTCAAAGTTCAAAGCATAAAAAAGCACATAGTAAAAAGATTTTCTTTGACACCTGTCCTCTACCCTCCTAGTTCTTCCTAAACCTAGAGGCACTCAGTATAATCACTTCTACACATCCGTAATACCTCAGGCCCGTTGCATTTGCGTCTGAACATTGTATAGTGGAGCTCATTCTGGGTCAGTGCACGAAGAACTTCCTCTTTTTTCCACTTACAGTTGCAGAGTGTTCCCTCATTGATGGACATTTAAAGTAAGCTTTTACTCATTCTGTGGACCATCTATTGAGCACCTGCTTTATGCCAGGCACTATTCTTTGCACTTAAGATAACAATATTTAAAGTGGGGAATTTCCTGCCCTTGTGGAGCCGGTTCTGATCTTGGGGGTATATAATAAAATATGATGCATAATTTGTACATATATCAGTTTGCTTGAGTGCCAGTATTCTTACAGAATGAACTCAGCATTGGAATGTCGGGTTGAAAGGGTTTCTCTTTTTTCTTCGGGGCAGGCAGCTGCCCAGTTGCTCCTCTTTGATGTACTAGTTTACATATCTGCTATCAGCAGTGTTTGGATGCCTGTTTTCTCATACCTTTTCCAACACAGTGTGTTATCAAACTTTTTGATCTTTACGACCTGATGCGGAAGAAAGGCATGTCAGTGGAACATTCATTTGCATGTTTCTCTGGAGGAAAGCTTACATTTGTATGTTTTGAAAAGCCATTTATATTTTCTGAGACTCTTGTCTATTATTTTCATTGAGTTTTTATTATTTTTAGGGTTTCTTTTTTTTTCCTTTCCTTTTCTCTTCTCCCCTCCCCTCCCCTCCCCTCCTGGAGCTCTCTCTTCTCTTTCCACTCACACTGTGTTCTCTCCCTCTTATTCTTCCAAAGGAAGAGAAGAACGATCATCAGTGGCTATTGGCAATTGCAAAAGCAACACCAAAAGCAGGCTTCAATCTCAGGAAAGAGGGGTTCTTTAAAAGTTACTAATCTTTATTGTATTTTAATTGATTGATTAATTAATTCATTAATTTTAGACCCTGGAAATGTGAGGATTTTTTTTCTTAATCAAGCCTCTTAATATTGTTG